>VUQJ01002948.1:29592-41299 GCA_015108635.1 Andinoacara biseriatus | reverse complement strand
GGTGTTCATATAAATGTTATCACTTGTTAATTCTGTGCTTCCAGAGCTGAGAATAGAGAGGAGGAGGCAGAAAATTACAGGTAAATATGACTGTGAGGATGATGCTGTAGAGCTGTGCGGCATGTCCAGCATACCTTGTTAATTTAGCTACAAAAGACGCAAACAAAGAACAGACAGAAGACACACAACAAATCAAATTCATAAAAAGCTTCACATCAGCAAAGAATTGCGACTTTCCGTAGAGCTTCGAAATGATCTTAACCTACACGACCCTACAGAAAGAAGTCCAATATAACCACGAAGAGTTGAGGAGTTTCAAAGAACTTTACCGTTTATTATCAACAAAGAGAAAACAGAAGTCACCAACAGTAACAAAAATATCACCATTGAATAGCAAAAGGATAAAGGGCCTTAAAACCCTTAGGGGGCTGGTCTGATGGAAGACTCATGGACATCCCACCAAAGGTTATAAGATCTGGTGTCGTCCCTCCAACCTAAACATACATCAGAACTAAACCTAAGAAAAAAAGGCCCCAAAAATAGCACCACTTTACCCATAACAACACAGAAAGAAGCCAATAAAACAGGCTAAATAATGTCTTCATCAACTACTGCTGCAGTGGCAGGAAGGTGGAGGAGAAAGAATCAGGTTCCTGGTCACTTTTTTGTTTTTCGTTTTCAGGCCAGACCAGATACACCTGAGGGAGAAGGGGGAAAACCATTAGTCATAGATAAATATACAAAATTAAATTCCAAATCTCATTTGTATAATATACTGGACAACAACATCATGCATGAGGAATTCTCGGTAACATTTCTTGCTTATGTGTGGGATTTCTTTGAATGGCAGCATCACAGTAAAGCTGCTTCTCTATGATTTTTCCACAATAACAACACTAGCACGCCCCTAGAAACAATCAGTTCCCCAGTTTGAGGCTGCATAAGCCACTCCTCTCCTGCCGTCTCCCCTTAAAAATCTGTAATTACACAGTAAAAACAGCATCCATGCCATTAGCCAAAGGTCACCTTTCTGCCAGACTGGACTCTGTTTGTATGAACACAGGCTGACCGCTCCCAACTTAAAGCACCCAGGAATCTTTATCCAGGTCCATGTCCTGTTTGTCCCATGTCCATATAGAGAAGTTCATTTAAATTTGACTTTCCAACAAACCACTTTGTTAGCAGACAGAGCCAGTGTGGAAACTCTTACACTAATGTCTTGTATATTTAAAATAAAGTTTTATCATGAAATGGTTTTTGTTTTATTGCATGTACACAAAGCCAGTGAGGATCAGTGTGGATTGGGTTTAATTATCAGAACGAGCAGTTTGGTTAGCTTAAGGAATGAGTGTCTAGACTTACTTATTTCAAAGCATGTCATAAGTTTTCTGGAGTTCTTTGCATTTAAGCTTTTACTACTGAACATCATGCATGCAAATACCACCAAAAAAAAAAAAAATGCAGAAAAATGCAGTGTTTTCACAGCAGTGAGGATTATCTAGCAAAGAACAGCTGCATGGGAACAAAATTACAATCTAATCACCAGTGTTTATTTCAACTGAAAAGAACATATGCATAAATCTAGAATAAATTGGTCTAAATTGTAGGAACGCCATACTGGAAGCCTGGGTGAGGGATGGATTTTGCTTTAATAATACTGGGCTGAAGAAATGTAGGAAGTCGCTGTGTGACTTGGCAGGCAGGCGTGACTGCAGGAGACCCGAGCTGTGAAAACAGACCCACTGTTTCTCTGTGCTGAAGGAACAGAGAGCAGAGTTGGTAGGCATTTGGGTTTGATGCGTTGATGCCAGACATCAGCATTAAGAATCATAGGAAATTCTCAAGGGAGAGGCCCAGCTTGTCCAGTTAGAACTAAACCAAGGTTTGCGTTTAAAGGGAAAGAAAAGTGATGGATAGCGAGGTAGGAACACTATCTCACTGCATCTGGAATTCAGCTTTTTTACATCTAGTGTTTCTTCACAGTGACATGAATTATGGCTGGTTTATGTGCTTTACTTGGTGAATTTGATGGATGTGTTATTTTCAGACTGCTGTAAGCAGCATAAAAGAGCAAGTAAGAAACATGTACAGACAGTTTTTTGTTTGCCTTTTCATAAACTGTTTTAAGGATTAGGCATACAAAGTAAGATGTTTTGTTCAAATGGCCGATTGCTTCAAGCAGATTTTTTATGTAAGGCGACCAAAGGTTATCTTGGCATTGGAGCCTATTTGATTGTGTGTACTTGTCCGAGAAATAAACCAGGGTTCCCACAGAAGAGCCTTAATAAAAAATCGTAAACAGTTTAGGAATACTGTGTGGCAATGAGATGTGTTGCTTCTAAACAGTTTGGTCTCACCTGTTCTTGGCTGTACAGGGTTTGACGGTAAACGTGACAATCTGTGAAGTCCTTTCGTGACAGGCTGGCAGAGTAACACCTTAAACTTGCAAATCTTGTTTGCTCTAGCAGCACATGCATACACACGTGCTGCTGGTGTCCAAGGTTGGTTTTCTTATATGCCTACAGATAAAGGTTCATGCCTGTCTATCAAGACACCTCGTAAAATTGAAAGTTAATGTCGCAACGTGATACAGAAAATATTTTTAGAGGTAGTTACACACTGAGAATTAGTTCAGGCAGGCCACTTCACAGGTTCAGCACAGATCATTTAAGTTGTTTTAGTCTGTCTACAGTGGCTCTGCATCTGCAAGCCATTTTGCAACCCAACCTCAAAGCTCCTTTAAATGATGTCTGGCTTAATCTCAGAGGGCTCACTGCTGCGTGTGAAAGGGCAGGGAGGTCCCAAAACAGAGCCATACTGCTGAATATTTATCACAGCAGAAGGAAATACTAACATTCTTTTACCTGTAATGGCCTGACTGAAAATTTCCACATTAACCTGTTGCTTATTCGCATGTATATTGTGGCTCTTAGAAAGCTATTGTACATGAATTATGAGCTCAACACTATCAGACCATTTATGAGCTACACAGGAATAGTTATTCTACCAAAGACATTATCCACATGCAAATATCCAAATATCAAGTTAATAGTCAATATGCGTGTTAATATGTAAACACACTTCTCTTTTTTCCCTGGCAGTTCATGTTTGTCTCACAGTTTCTGACTTTGCTTGCTTACTAGTTTGTTGTCTTTTTGCCGACTTCCTGCCTGGATTTATTTGCTTTTAGACTTCCTTGTGTCCCAAACTTGTCTCTACATCTACAACACAGAAAATGTTCCATTGGCTTGTAACCTGTATTAATTTAACAAAGCCATGTCCTTTATGTACTCATGGCCATGTAACCCTAGTTACAATATGTGTTTGTGTAATATCTGATATAGATAGTATAATTTTCAAAGACTGGTCCCAGCCAAACAGTGATAGATTGTTGCAGAGGTCTGAGTTGTCATCCCCTACCCTCTCCCCACTTTCTTGTCTTTCTCACTGAAGGCATCTGTTAAGTAACAAAGGGAAACTCTATTTTACACACCCACTTTTGATATTCAGATTATTTAACAGGCTGCATATGGTGCAGTGTCTCCCAGACGGAAATACAAGACTCCAAGACATGGTAAGAGACACTTCAGAATGCAACATGACAAAGGTGTGACCACCATGATGTTGACCGTCATAATAAGGGCAAAGCATTATATTATAGGTTGGTACTGTATAATGTGTGGGTGGGCGTCACATTGAGCACAAGTAGCAGAGGCAACAATTATCCCCAAACCCATTCCACAACTTAATCTCTTGTTCATAAAACCTGGAATCAGCTCTGACAGTCAAAATTGTTCTCTTGCATGGATTTTATTCCACAAAAAGCCTTGTATGTACGTGCAAGCTGAACTCTCTCCAGTGCTGTGGATTCTTTTTATGTCCAGCGCTACATTATGTTCATTTTTACTCAGTATGATGAAAAACAGGCACGCTTTGGCACTTAGCAGGACCTCAATTTAGCCTTTTCTCACTACACTGATCGTGATGTTTTTGCAGAGGTTTCAGAATGATTCAGGCTTCAGGCTTTTTTCTGTGGGTTTGTTAAAGAAATGCTGTAATAATGAATGGTTAACTGTGTAATCTGCAGTGCGTGGGTGGCTAGCACGAAGCCTGAGGGCGAAAGAAAGAGGAATATGAGTTGTGCGTTTGATTTTGAACAGACCGAAGGCTTACTGTACATAAAGTAAGCAGTGACAGCACCTGATTATAAAGAGTTTTGAACTAATATTTTAAGCGCAAACAGAAGTGTTCTGGATAATGAAAGTAGAGGTCAATCAATCTGCGTGTGAAAGTGGAAAAATTGAAGTGAATTGTACAGCTGACAGTATGTAAAACATTTTCCTTCTGTAGAAAGCAGATCAACACAGACTGCTAAACTAATGACCTAACACACACACACACACACACACACACACACACACACTGCTTGTTATTGCTGTATTAATAAGATTTTGTTTTGGGATAACAGAATTTTGTAAAATTATAATCAGATCATATCGTCAATTTGAAATTCTGCTTAAAGTCAAATACTTTTCAACCCTAACACACACAGACAGAGGGTGGGTGGTCCCAAACACATGCATGGCCATGCCTGTCACCAAAAAAAAAATCAGCTGAACAATGAAGGCAGCATTAACCTCCTTTAACACTAACAGGATTGTTCTACACAGTTCACTTGAGTATAATTCAACAGAAATTCTAGTGAGTAGTTTTACTATGATCCAGCCTCCAGAGTTGAAAAATTAAGTAAGCAAAGGAGTGCCTAAAGCTACTGTACAGCTCCTCTAATGGCCAGTTGAGGCTGGCTTCAAATGCAAGTCAGTCCCCTAAGACTTAAATGTTAAAAATGCGTAACTTTAGACCATTAAAAAGCATGTTTATAAATCTAGTACAAAAATTAGTTTTGGCCTCTGTGGATATTTTCCCCTGCAGAGGTGAATTTTTTGGATATTTTTTATGGATACTTGCAAGGCTCAAAGATAGGGGTGTGGCAGCTTTGACTCAAGCAGCCGTAGCCATAGACAGTATAAAATATATGATGTCACCCACTGGTTTCTGTTTCGAAGCCATCTTGGTGGGTTGAAACTGGATGTGATGAGCAAGGGCAGGATGTGACTGTGAAAGCATACACTTATTTGCTAATGAGCACATCCTAGATAATCATCCTTTCTGAAACTTAGAATGAAGAAAATGTATGAACATGTTTTATTTAATATGACCCATAGTACCTAGTACTCCCAGGCAGTCTCCCACCGGTGGCATGGGGTTAGCATAGCCACCTCACAGTAAGAAGGTTCAGGGTTTGAATCCACTGGCTGGATGGGGCCTGTTCTCCCCATGCCTGTGTGGGTTCTCTCCAGGTATTATGAATTCCTCCCACAGTCCAAGACATACTTATTAGGTTAACTGGTGAATTTAGAATCATCAGTTAACCTGTCTCTGTGTCTGTGCTGAGACAGACCGGCAACCTGTCCAGGGAGTACCCCGCCTCCCGCACTGTGACAGTTGGGATAGGCTCCAGCCCCATGGCAGCCCTGAGCTGGATATGTGGAAGATGGTGGGTGACTGTATATGACCCAAAATGAGTGACCCATAAATTCATTATGAATCTGTTTACCGTCTTCTAATAGACATCTATTGAGGTTTTGCAGGCATATGCCCACCATCCACGTGGCATTGACTTTCTGGCCATTTTGGACATGTGTCAGTCATGGTGACGATTAAGATTCAAGTCAATAAGGCCCCAGTCACACAGAGACCGGTCCATGGCCATCTGACAAACACTGGTTGTGAGGGGAAAATGAGTATTCCCCAAGCAGTTGCAAGTGGTTGCCCGAGCATGAAGTATTGCAGAAGTATTTTTTGTAGTTGGTGACGTTGCACTTGACAGTAGTCTTGGTGGCTACAGCTATCATCTATAGACACAAGATGATAGCTGGTAGTTGGTTTTATTATCCTTTTGAAAAAATAAACACAAAAAAACCCCCTAAAATTTACAGACATACATACATTTTATCAACAAAGTGCTTCCAGGACCGGCATGCTTGCATACTGAGAATGGGCTAATCCACTTTAATGCAGCCTGCATTGCTTGCAGCTTGACCTTCATATACTTTTTACTCCATGTCCACTGACATAATTGCCGTACCACTGAGACTGATTTCCACAGTAGCTCCAAACCTCTTTAACCTCAGTGAGGTTGTTGTCAGGGGAACAAGATACAAACTAAAGGCACAAACAAACGGCTCTCCAGCAGCCGTCATTAGTCTCTCACTAAACTGACACAAACACACACAGAGAATGAACTTGTGTTTATAAAGTGAAGCCACAACAGGTTGTTGTTGTCTCTTTGTGCATTTTATTAACTTTTTTTGATATTCTGTCAGTTCTGCATTGCTGAGCAAGGAGCTATGGCTGCCAGGATGTGTCGCATATCTCCTCCGTGACTCAGAGCTTCCTCTCAGCGGTGTGTTTGCGTTTACGAGGTGCAAGTCATGAACTCTCTAACGAACTATTAACAATCTCTTTCTTGTTGAGGTGTTGCTTGTGATTTTATGGAAAGTGGTGGAAACATGCATGTTAAAGAATCACATATGGCGCTGGCTGCACACTGAGATCTTTGCTTGTGGTTCGTTGTCATCAAAAGTCTAATTAAAAAAGAAAAGTACTGACTGGATAAGTTAATGCAGTAATTCACAGCAGGGGTATTCCTGCAGTGGCCAGTGGGTATGTGGACAGATTAGTTAAACTAAACTGAAAAAAAAATAAAATTGCTATTTAATTTTTAACTTGCAATTTAAGATTGTGGACCTGCAAGTTTAAGCAGACAAGTTAACAGTGAAAATTAATAGGTAAGCAGTAGGGATGTGCACAACTAGACAACTAATCGTCGCTATTGTTACTAGTCGGTACCAGACATACTGATCAGTTAGCCTAATTGTTAAGATTTTGCCCAGTGCCATCCTCACGTTTAAGTCGCAATTTATTTGTTTTCAGATATTCATTTCTCATAATTCAATTATGTGTAAACATCGTTTGCAGTAACATATTTTTTATGTTTTCAATTTATTTAAATTTTTTTCTATTGTTTGGAGTAAAACGTGCAGTGTTCATAATGCACAATGCGCGGTGCCACACAGTTAAGCAGCATTTAAAGTGTGATTTGTCATGGAAAAATGTGATTATTGGTTTCAAATGATTTTGTTTAGACAGTTTTTGAAATCCATCAAACAGTCCTAAAATGTAACTTGATATCTGAGTGTCTCTTAAATTTAGACTAGTCAGTCTATTTTTTTCCCTTGTTTAATCCCTAGTAAGCATTAGAAATAACTGTAGCCTCGGTTTCTTGTTCTTAGCTGGCAGGAGTGGGTCTGTGTGGTCTTCTGCTGCTATCGCCTTTCTCATGTTACGTGTTCAGAGATGCTCTTCTGCATGCCTTGGTTGTAACAAGTGGTTATTTGAGTTACTGTTGCGTCCTATCAACTTGAAGCAGGATATTTTAAATTATAAATATATTTTATATATTTATATTTGGATGTTTTCTCAAATCACCTTTCTTCCCCAGGTCATCTTGACCATGTCTACAATGTTAAATGCACTAAAGTAGTGCCATGTGATTGGCTGATTAGATAGCTGCATTAACAAGCAGCTGAACATATGTGCAAAGTAGCCAGTGAGTGTTATATAGGTAGAATAAAAAAGTTGTGTAGATAAACAGTTAAAATTGGTCACTAAATATAATGAGTAGCTATTGAATAGAGTAGTCAACAAAAATTGAGTTTAAAATTAGTCCAGATGACCACATATGACCTTGAGAGGTGGTGCTGATGAAGGGGCTCTTGAGGCCTTCTGGGTGAATGTCAGATGAAAAAAACAGGAACCACTGTTCTAATGTATACCTTTATTTTAGAGAATGCTGCCCACACAGATTTTTGATTATATGCAAATGGAAAAAGACAGACACACAACGTTAGTTCTCATCAGTGAAAAAACGAGGTTTGTGCAAGAGAATAAAAGCTGAAATGAAGTCACCAGAGACACAAGGGAGTAGGAAAGCAGATAATTTCACATCGGGCCTCCAGAGTCAGAGATGGGCAGCCCTTAAAAGGACATGCAGGACACAGGATTGGCTGAGACACTAGACTAACAAACCACTGGATTGGTCGGCCATGCTAAAGTGACCTGCATGGAATGGAGAAACTTTCCAAATAAGGAAGAGAGTTGTGGGAGCTGACCTTCATAACACAGAGAGGGAGCTGGAAGAAAGCGAGAGAGGGGTGAGCAGAGGGAGAGGGAGTGATGAAAGGGCGCATGGAGGGATGAGGGGAGCGAGAGACCAGGGTCTATGCTTAGGAGTTGACAGCATGGAAACTAAGCGGCTTCAGTGGTCCCCCTCATAACAAGCAGACTGTGTTTCCCAGGAAAGAACAGCCTGGTATGTTAAACACTGAGAAACAAACAGATAAATACACATTACCCGACATATATACACTCAGAGAAAGAATTGTTTCCGCATGAGGTCAATCAACCTGTGATTAGATCCTGACTGCGAGTGGTGGTGCAAGTGGTGAGTGCAGCTACATGTGTGGCAGACATGGCATCTCCCTTTAGACACACTCTCAATTAGATCACCACACAGCTTCCACTTGTGGATGTTAATTAGAGGGTGTGATAATGTGTACACTGCTGTCACCAAGAAAACGACACCAAGAGCAGACGAGACCCACTCCGATTCGCTCCTAAGTGTCAACGAGTCAAGCCACAGGGAATGGCTTGACTGTATTTGGAGGCCCTCTCCAAATACAGTGCTGCAGAACCATTTCAAAGTCAGTGGGGTTTTTTTTGAATGAGTAAGATGCCTGAGATAAGGCCTGTGTTTAACACAAGCTTTCAAATTTTTCATGTTTTGTTCACCAACAAAAAAATAAGGAAATGTCTCATTTGTGAATATTATATGAGACTACAGAAGTTGTTGGGGAAAAACTTGACAATGACCTTTTTCTCAAATTAACTTTTAAAGTCTAAAGCAGCATATTTTATATTAATAATACATTTTTTTTTAAAACGTGTTAAGTGTAAAAATCTGTGATACGTGTAACTGACCCGATGTGCAGTTCCATTTCTCGAGAAGGGCACGTCAGGTTATGTTCATGGTTGAGATGAGAATTAATGGGAAAGTTTCAGTGTGAGTCCTGCCACAGCCGGAATGTTAACAGAAACCCAAATTTGTTCTATGAATATGTGAAAATTACTTCCTTTCACAATAAAAGTCTCTGACATGTATACTGCATGGCTACTGAACATAAAATGGTTTAAACAAGTGCATCAAAGAAATTCATAAAAGATTCAAGGATTAACATTTTAAAAAATCTGATTATATTAGTCATGAAATTAAATAAAAATAACAATAAAATAAAATTATTAATAAAAAATAAATAAACTTAGCACAAAAAGTAAGAAGATTTGTTTTTGGATGATTATTTGTTGTAACAATGCTTCTTGGCAATTACACCTTATACTGTTGGAAAGCCTGTTTATTTCCCTTTAAATGGAGCCACATTTGTAAGGAAAATGCATTTGTGGGTTCAGTAGCAGAGATGAGTATGTGGGTTGTGCCCATGAAAACTTGTCAAATCTTCTCTTCAAATGCCAGACAGCAAATTCTGCTATTGGCTCTTGTTTTGAGCTTATGGTACCCCTGGTGTTCATCTTTGGAGGAAATCTCTATGAAGAGCGATATTGACATGAAATTCTGCAACCAGTTTCAATCCCATATCTCCACAGTCTGGGACCGAACTCCATCCTTCAAGATGACAACGCTCTTCCCCACAGAGAAGTGTGACCTCCACCTCACTGAACACTTGTGGGATCAGTTTGGTCACACTGTTCATGCCAGAGTGACCAACACAACCACACTGGCTGACTTGCAACTTGGTTGCAGAATCGGATGCAATCCCACAGCAGTGTGTAACCAAACTAGTGACCAGTATGAGGAAGAAGTGTCAGGCTGTCATGGCTGTGTATGGTTCTTCCACATGCTGCTGAGCCCCCTGTTTGTTAAATTAATAAATTGTTAAATTGCCAATTTGTCCTGTTTCTTCAGACTTCAATCATCCAATCCAATAAACAACGCCCAAAGAAGAGTCAGCAGCAGAATAAGCTGTTTGGCATCAGCAGAGACAATTTGTCGAGTTTTTCATGGGCACAGCCCACATACTCAACTCTGCTGCTCAACCCACAAATGTGTTTTCCTTATAAATGTGACACTGAAGGGGAAACAAACAGGCTTTCCAACAGTGTAAGATTTATTGCCAAGAAGCATTGTTACAACAACAAAATAATTAACCAACCACAGATTTCCTTACTTTGTCTAATGTCTAATGTCGAGCACTGAATAAACAGAATAAGCTGATTTCATGATCCATGTATGAAAATCTACTGCACTGGGGGTATAAAATAACTAAAAATGAAAAAAAAGTATAATTATTCAATAAATTGTGAAACATATAATGTTTATTATTATTATTTTAGTGATACTGTAAAAGTCCCACTAAACATATTTTTATTAGTGTGTCTTTTTAAACACAAAGTGTAACTTTAATTTAAACTTTCCTTTATAAATTTCTTCATCTATGAAAAATAAAATGCTTACACAAAGAAAAAAGTGCCAAAGCATTGCAGGTCCCACATATGTTACCAAAGAAAAAAAAAACAATGCTGTGTAACCTTCTTAGAGTAAGCACTAATTGTTTTCTTAAGTCATATCAACTTAATTCTAAAGAAGAGGAGAAAGAAACGACTGCTTTTGCTTTTACAAATTAATGTATGTCTTTTAGGGCTCTTTGAGTTAACTGTAATAAAAAAGGTACATGTAAAAGTTAAAATATTAAACCTGTGACATCTTTTAGGTTCATCAGCGCAAATTACAGCAGTTAGAAGTTCTGTTAACTTCTCAGGTTTACACTGTATGACCTTTTCCCAATAATTACACACACATTTAAACAGACACCGCAACACCACGCTGGACCAGATTACTGGCCTTGTACTTTCCTCCCACCAACACGCCATGACTCATCACCCTCCCCCTAAAAATAGAGTACTCACAAAAATAGAAATGAGAAATTCCTGAAAAAATAAAAAGATTTACTTCATTCCACAAAAATGAAGGAGATTAACAAAAAAAACCAAAAAACAGAATACTTGGAAACATATTTCAATGCGTGAAACCAGATCTATGTGGTTGTGCTGGGTGTGTTTACACACACAGTGACACTGGGAGTGCGCCCATTGTTTCAATGATTCCAAAGGTCCAAAACGGTGCATGTTACATGAAACTATTATATCCCTTCTGCTCCTTTAACATAGATAGATAATGTTTCTGCTGCCATAAAGAGAATGTGGATTTTATTTCCAGCCACGGCCTGGTTTTCATTTGACCTTACAATGGACAAATCTCATTTGTGTCAGCTCGATCTAAGAGTCTTCTTTAGATGATTCATTTCTCAAATCTGTCTCCACAATCAACATGTGTCACTCAAGTCTTCAGTCATTCAAGAAACATTATAAATCTGAACACAAAATGACAAGTAAAAGAAACTAGATATGGGTGTTTCTCTCCTTCTTATCTGCAACTGTGCCTAAATCTGCTCTGTGGTCACTGCTTTTATTCTGAAAGGGGCAGCTTTCAGTTGGCAGACTGCAGACTTTT
>VUQJ01002948.1:0-10850 GCA_015108635.1 Andinoacara biseriatus | reverse complement strand
TTTTTTTTATGGAAAAAAAAAAAATACTATTTACCTTCCCAACAATCTTAACATAAATTATATCTGCAACCTTCTGTTCACTGATAAAACAATCCTGTCTTTCATGAAGTTTTATAAATATATTTACTGCCTTAAATCACTTCATGCAAACACAGTTTCTTTGCATGTTTTTCTCGAACACTTGTACAGTGCCAAATAACTTCTACCAGGATGTATAAAAACACTGCTTTTTCTCTCAGTATTCATGGGTAGTAAACACTCAAAGAAATCAACAGCAAGGCATATTTATATCTATGATTTGTGTCTCCTCTGTAGCGCTTTCCAAAGTGGACATCTATTTCTGAGCTTCAGTCAGCTGACACTTTCTGTGTTTGCATATTTCTATGCCAATCAATGCCTGTATATGGACTGTTCTCCTGATACTATTTTAGGTTATGAAAGTTAATAATAAAAAAAAAAATCAAACTCTTCAGACACAGTGTGAATGTTTTTATGGAGTGGTAGGCTCACCCTAAAGCAATAGAAGGATGCCAAAAAACATATTATCAGTCACAGGAAATGCCACTTGTGCTAAAAATATTAAAGAGCTATAAAGTCGTGCAGTCTTTTGGCACAGAGATTCCCAACAAGGGGTACAAGAAGAGGACCACCACTCATTTCTTCATAGTTGGCGTCGTAGACTTTCCTGTAAATTTTTTTTAACGTGGTCTTGAGCAATAGTTCTCCAGGGTTTCCGGAGAACTGTTGCTCAAGTAAGCTCAAGTAACTGCTCTATTTTGTAGATAAAGCAAGAAATGCTCACTCAAGAGGTGTACCCTGGTCTGCTCATTCTGTTAATGATTTTTCTTGTTCTGTAAATCTGGATTATTTTTCACCTGTAACACTGGCAAGTATCACTGATCTCACTGGCAAAATGAAACTACCATCAAGCCCTGCAGATGTACTTTCCACATCCCCTCTCATGTGGCTTGATGAACTTTCTACTTTAAACATGCGATTGTTCGACCCTTGCTGAAAAAAATTAACCAGGACTTACCCTTACCAGAAAATTAAAGGTACGGGTAAGTCCAGGTTGCCTTGTCAAAGATTTTTGAAAAAGGTTGAAGCTGAGAAGCTTGTATCTTTTTTGAAACGGCAAAACATTTTTGATAAATTTCAGTCATGTTTTCATAAACTACATTCAACCGAAAGTGCCCTCCTTCAGGTTACAAATTACACTTCGATGGCTTTGATTTCTGGTTTTGAAAAACTTGTTTTTTTGTAGGTCTGAGTTCAGCTTATAATACTGTGGATCACACAGTCTTATTAAACAGGTCACATCAGGTGGTGGGTGTGTCTGGATCAGTATTAGACTGGTTTAAATCAAGTTTTTCTGTCTCTATTGTGGGAAAAGGCTGTCCTGTCCTGTGGTCCTGGTGTTCCACAAGAATCAGTGTTGGGACTTGTACTGTTTAGCATGTTGCCTCTTGAACCACTAATTGCTCATTTAAAAAAAAAATTCCTACCATCTGGTTACAGATGATATCCGGCTGTCCTGATCTTTCCAACCTAACAGGCGTTTTGCTGATTTAAATGTCTGTTTGACTGGCATTAGGTCTGGGTTAAATGTGGATTACTTACAGTTAAATTCTGATAAAACATAGACTCTTATCATTGCTTCAGAGAGTGACATCCCAATCAAACAATACCTCGGGTCTCGAAGATCCTCTGTTAAATCTAGCTTGTACAGTTCTCAGTCGTTAAGACTGTCATGACAGGAAGTTAACTCAATCCTCATTTTTTCATTTAAGGAACATTTAAGGAAGTTAAGACATGTTATTTCTAAAGTGGAATTAGTGCAAACCGTTCATGCTTTTATCTTTTTTCATTTGCATTATTGCAACTCAAGTTTTAACCTGTCAGATTGCATTCAAATTCAATAATCTTTAAAGTGATAGCAATCTGTCCAAAAAGCAGCCACACGTCTTTAAACTAATTCTAGAAAGAGATTTCAAATCTCCCTAATTTTAAAGGCTTTTCATTGACTCGTTTTTTGCTTTAGAGTCGGTTTTAAAATTCTTGCTTTAACCTTTATAGCTTTGAATGGTAAAGCGACTCAGGCCTACTGTTCCAACCGGGTCCTTTACGCCTTCAGAGTGGAGACTACCGCTGGTGCCTGGTGCTCGTTTTAAAATACACAGAAATTAGACCTTTGGGGTAGTGGCTCTAAAACTCTGGGATGAGTTGCTTTCATTCCTTCATTTTATCAATTCAAAGGTACCTTTTAAAAAACAAAGACATTCCTGTTGAGACAGACATTTGGGTAATTATGTTTCTGACCTTGCGTTGTTCATGTATGTTTTATTGTGTGGTTTTTCTCTGTGACTTTGTCTGTGAAAGGTGCTTTATAATAAACTTTACTTACTTTATTTTCAAAGTTTTTCAGTGGACACTGGCCACTTTTTCACTCATTTTCAGTCCAGTCCTTATACCTGACCATTTTCAGAGGAATGTTAATGTCAGTGTTAAGCCACTTAACACTGACCTATGAATCATTCAAGTATAAAAAAGGCACCTAACTGAAGGGATGAACAAGTGTTGTGTCTACACATAACAGACAACTTAGCAAAGAACCTAATTTAAACAGTATCTTTAGGCACTTTGTTACTAGCAACCTGTGGCAACACAATAGGAAACAGGAAAAAAATCCAGCAAAGACCTGAGAGATACATCTGGCCCTTCAGTTGATCCATCTACATCTAGCCTGGACCACAATATTATTGCAAGAGCTGCGGTAAAGAATTGAAGGGTGGCTCAAGACTTTTGCACAGTTCTGTATTTTGGGGGGTACTTCTGTAGTCGGCAGAGATCAGGTAACTGTTCTTTCTCTGAGGTCACATGCTCAGAGAAAGAACAAATGGTGAACTAACAGTGGACCAAATCCACTTTAAAATGAGTTTAAATGAACCTGATGTATGTTAGGAAATGTACACAAAAGAGAAAGCCCAATCAGTACAGCTCATTTAAATCCTGGTTTTGATAACAGCATGTTTTAATGACTCCCTCTCCCTGAGCCTGGTTCTGTCGGAGGTTTTTTCCTGTTAAAAGGGAGTTTTTCCTTCCCACTGTTGCCAAGTGCTTGCTCATAGGGGGTCGTTCTGACTGTTGGGTTTTCTCTGTAATTATTGAAGGCTCTTTACCGTACCTTTACCTTGAGGTGACTGTTTATTGTGGTTTGGCACTATATAAATAAAACTGAATTGAATAGCACCTAATAATAAGACAAATGAAGGTAGCTTGAGAAAAAAACAATAAAAAAGCTGACTTATGTTGACTCCTTTGTAATAAATCCAGCTATTAAATAATCTACATCTTACAAAATTTGAACAGTACAAATAGAAAACACTAGGGAGCACAAGAGTCCAAAAACAATGAGACAGTTCTGGGGGTCTGCTCAGCCATAGGGCAGGACATGGGTGACATGGACATGGGTGAGACCTAGAAAGAGAGAGGCCTGTGGCTGAAGCAAAGTAACTCGGGGCGGGCCAGGTGGCCAGTGGAGAAGGAGGTGACTTGGTAGGGGGTTGCTGATGGCTGATGGGGATGGGACATCAGCAGTGGAGCCTTTCAGGGGACCGCCGAGGAGGCCAGTGGTGGAATCCCTCTGGTGGCCGAGGAGGCAGCCGGAGACAAAAGTGGCGATGACAATGGAAACCCTGAGGTCAGCAACAAAGCCGATGATTGGAGACTGCAGGTGGCTTGACTGGTGGCCAACATCTACGAAGGAGGGGGAACTCCTCTGGAGGCTAAGCAGGTGACCCCCAGTGAGGATGGAGACTCTGAAGACTCGTGAGACACAGGAAGCTCTTGCCTATCGTGGGATGCAGTATTCACTGACTCCTCTGATAACTGGGACATGCAGCAATCTCTCAAAGCTGAGGTTTAAGCAGGGAGGTGACTGCTTTTATCCTAGGAGCAGGGTGCTCACTCTCTAGGGGGGCCCTGGGGTGGTCTCTGGGGAGCCCCCCTCTGGCCCAGTGGACACTGGGCCAGAGGGGGCTGAGACTGATGGGCTGAGACTGATGGAGAAATTGTTTGGTCAGACAAACTTGAGGGTTGTCTAGGCTGCATCAATCTCAATATTTTCATTAAAAGATTTAGAAACAAAAAAATTCCCATCTAACCAAAACACTTGGGTTGTTCTTGAATGTGTGATGCAGCTTTAGATTTTACCTGTTCTGTGGCTTGCACAAACTTCTGTGCCTGCTTGTAAACACAGGACTCAGTTTCAGAACTGGCTGGATCAGGAACACAGGCAGTCTGAGACTTTATAGGCTGGTGAACAGGAAACAAAGATAATGGCTCGGACACAAACTGAGCTTCTGGTTTGGCCAGGTTAGCAACACAAAGCTGGAACAAGAAAACCCCACATTATTAGTTAATTTTTCTGACATTGAAGCAGCACACCACGTCTTCATTATCAGCAATAAAAGGCTGCAGCAAGG
This sequence comes from Andinoacara biseriatus, assembly GCA_015108635.1. Classification (NCBI taxonomy): domain Eukaryota; kingdom Metazoa; phylum Chordata; class Actinopteri; order Cichliformes; family Cichlidae; genus Andinoacara; species Andinoacara biseriatus. Next base: position 6,366 of record VUQJ01002948.1, on the reverse strand, counting down.
AGTGCTGATGGCTGGAGCTCCACTTCCTCCTGAAAGCAGGAGGTGCAGCAGTGCTCAGAAAATAGTTGGTGAGTGTTTGCAGACAATTCAGCACCTTCCATGCAAACCACCATCAATCTTGACCAAAGCAATCAACAGGAGGTTTGACTAATTTCAACTAGTGAGAACACTCAACCTCTAGCAACCTCTCACCAACTAGTTGGAGAAAACCCATTTTTCCCCTTGTGACTGGTGTCACCAACTAGTCTCTAAGCCTGTGTAAACATCCATCCAAAGTACTCTGGATATGCTGTTTTAAATCCTGTTAACCCATATTTAACATGTTTATCTATAGCTAACCAATGCAATCAGCAAATACTGCATGCTTGCTAAATTTGCATAATACAGATTAACATTTACTCATTCAAATGTAATAACACCAAAATTTTTGATGATTTAGTCTATGCAGCACTGGTGCACAGGCAGAGCTGTCTTCAGAAATGCATTTACAAAAACACTGTGTTATAGCTGTTTAATAAGTTTACATTACTAAACGTACATCGCTCAGAATTTTAAAAAAAGATACGGAGACATAAACAATTTAAACTTGTGATTTAACACAGCACAGATGTTGACTTAAAGAATGCGGTACACGAACAGACCTTATCATGGGTGGATGAATCTGTGTCGAATACAGTGTGGATACTTTTAGCTCCTTAGGGTTGTCCTGCACCATAGTGAGAGAATATATGTCTGAGTGTTTCAGGTTTTGTGTGTGTCTGTGTGTGCGCACTAATGCAGCTGCCTATTAAATTTAAACACCGTTTTCATGACGGGCTTTGTAAAAACAGAGCACAGACAGGGCGACAATTTACCCCTTCCACTTAGCAGTCTATCAGACTATCTCTGTGTTTCCCCGCACTCATCCCTCTCTCCTCATAAATCTATCTCTTGTTCTTTCCACTCAGAAGTCCATTATAGCCCCCCGCCTGCAGCTTTCTCTGTTTGTTATCTGTCCCACTCACATTATCTCTGCCTCTCCCTTCGACTCTCCTCTCTCTCTTCATTATATTGGTAAAATCAGATCTGATGTTCTTTGTCCATAACTTCTTTTTGGTTTTTAACGCCATCAATTCCTGGTCTCGTGGTCACTACACTTTTCTTCCCCACCTATTTTTGTCCCTTTGCAGGTGATATATGCAGATCTTGTTCATTCTCTGTTATTTCAGAGTCCCCCCCCCCCCTCTTCTTCTACCTATAACCCCATTCCCCTCACTCCTTTCCTCCTTTGCTACCCACTCCTTCTCCCCGATTCTCCTCCCCGGTGCTGCATACACTTTATCACTTTTGGCAGCACCAACTTAAAAAAGAAGAGAATTTATGCAAATGTGGGGCTGAAAAATGAGTGTTCACCTCGGTAGCAATGTGCAGAGGAAAGTAGCGAAGTGCCTCATTACAATATTTTCTCTTTGTTGTGGATCCACAGGATAATAATTAAGAATGATTTGTGATGTGGGAACGAAGCTGAGCCACTTCCCCTCCCAGTAAATTCACCTAATACTTTAAATACCATACATGTAGACAGGCAAGGAGATGGGAGTCAAAACCATCAGTGTGGTTACACAACAAGTTTGACATTCAGGCATTTAGCCTCTCTCTCATGCAACTTTGTCAAATGACAATTTCAAACAAAGATCTATCTTTCACACATTTGCTCTTTGTGAAGATTTCATGCTCCCCTCCTCTCTCCACTGTATCCTGTTAGCTTGTGCATGCGATTCCATGAAGGGAGCTTTACTGCTTTGAATTTTCGCTTATCGCTGTTTATTTAAAGATGGGTAAGGATAGTTTAATTACTGCACTAATGAGATCCCTCTGAACGAGCTTCCGAAAAAGTTTGCTTGTTTTGAAAAGTTTGGATTTACTCTCGGATGCAAAGCAGCACGACCACGTCTTTGTGGAGTGAGATGCTTGTTGCTAATTTTTAATGCTGCACATGTGGACAGTACATGAATGATGCTTGTCCTTAAATATTCATCATGTCTGCTTAAAGGAGTGGCAGCAAGCAGTAGTTCAGGTGTGGGAATAGACCACAGACGAGACTGTGGTTTCCTAACGGGTGACCAGCAACCTGAACAGGACTGGATGGTACGGAAAAGAGAAACGATGAAACCATCTGCGGGTGGGCGTAGCAGAAAGTTGAGCTCCTGCAGCACAAAGTGAGAATAAAGACAAACAGTGTGACACAGCATGCAAAAAAAAACCTGCTAAAAAAAATTAATTTTTTACTGTTTTTTCTTTGCTAAAATTAAAAAAAATGTCTAGATTAACGCAGAAAACAGATTTCACTCGTCTATCTTTGTTTATTTTCTATCAATTTTCAACTTGATGCCAAACTGTGTTTGTTCGAGTCACTTGTGGCTTGTTCATTAATGATTACATTTCTGATAAAAACTCCACCAGGTTTACAAGCAACTATTGATTGATCACAGTCCACAGAGCTTTATCACTGCAGGTCAAAGATGGAAAAGCTGCCATCATCACTGAGGGGGCAAATTTCATTGGCTGACTGACCAGGTTGCACCCCTAGGTGTGTGTGTGTGTGTGTGTGTGTGTGCGCTGAGCCGGGGTTTTCTTGATTGTGGCATTGCTCACCAGCCAGGCTGTTCCCATGCTGCGACACAAATGGTACTGTAGATTTAGACAAACTGTCTCAAGATTACCAAGAATCTTATTCATAAAGAGAGATGAATGATTTTTTTTGGAATTGCATATTTACTAGACTAAATGTGGAAATTTCTTATTGCCAACTGGTTTATCAGTTAAGTAATAACAGTGAGGATGATGGCTGTGTATTTCGGCAAATGTGTAAAAAGATATTGTTTAACCTGAGGAAAGGAAAGATGATCTAAATGTGTAACAGCGAAACAAAGACAAAGCGCAAATAATGGCTTCTTCCTTGAAACATCACATTTTCTTTTTGGTGTCACTTATGTATAGAGAAAACTTTAACCCAGGATTAACAGGATTTTTCTAAATCACATTTTAGATCCACAATTTTCCCCCCTTAGTTTTTGGGACTTACGCTTTACTGTTTACACTCTTAATTCTTAATAAGGCTTTTTTTTTTGTTTTTTTAAATGACAGAAATGGGGTTAGGTTTACAACCTGATGATGCCCTAATCTTTCTAATCCTCGCACTGTGAGTTTTCTTTATCCTGCAGTTGCTAGTTTGCTGCTATCACCTGTGTTTTTTTCTGTCCCACCTTTACCCAATCAGCTGATCAGCCACCATGTGCTCCACTGCTTCCCTCCCTTCCTTTGTTGGATCATCTTGTCATTCATTTTCCTTCGAGCTTTTGAGCCAGTTTCATAGTTAACATTCCTTCTGTTTTATTGAAGTCTAGTGTCTTTTTTTCCTTGACATAGGAAGTGTAAACTGTAATATTATAAAAATCAGAAGAGTTAAAACATGGCTAAAAGCAATACAGCTGTAGCCGAAACAGTAGCTGTGTGTGTGTGTGTGTGTGTGAGACGGATAGCAAAAGCACTTTAAGCACTTTGTGTGGTCAGTAAGATTGGGAAACCACCACATAACCTGAATACAGTTTATTTAAAGCCAGAAATTGGCCAAAAAAAATGAAGGAAGTGTTAGTTCATTTATTATCTGTATCACTGCCCCATCGTTAAGGCACAGGAAGATCTGACTATAATTAGATTAGGTTTAAATTAACATGTTGCTTAAATATAAGTAGGCTATTTTGTTCTGTGTTTGACAGTTTTAGTCAGATTCTTTAGGCCGAGTAGAAAATGAAAGTGCAGCCTTCGCTTCCAGCTGGGCTGTAGCAGAGAGCGTGTCACATGCCTCGGTGTATTCGCAGGGAAAGATATTTTTCAGAAGAAAAACTGTGAGGATTTTAATTGAGAAAATATGCTGTGAATAATCTGGGTGCGCCGATGCTGCGGTTGTGCTTTGCAGCTGTTGGACCTCCACATGTTGGTACATGGAGTGAACACATATCTGTTCTTCTTGGAGATGACTGACCAATGGGTCCCTGTCTAACATGTTAGGAGTGATTGTTCTGAACACTTTAATGTAAGAATTTCCTAAAGGAGATCCTTGTGCAATGTAAGATTTCTCAGCTGAGCATCATTAGTTGGTGTACAGGAATGGGAATGATTTGGTGTCTGTACACTGCTCCCATTGATGAATCGCAGTGCGGCTCTCCAGTGGTGGCAGTGGATGGATAACAGAGCAGGGAGCCACTGCGTGTTTTGCCAAATGGCCTTAGTGCATCTGTGTGCCAGGTGTTCCAGACTGGCTCTTCTATATGCATTACTGTGACAGCGGTTAGCTAGGCTAGCTTTGGGTTACACACAGTGCAGCACAGTGGAGTGATGTCTGTCTCATTAAGCTTTTCATAGGTCAGACAAAAATGAATATTTGGTTAACCAGAATTAATAAAATGAAAGGAGCAGGGTTTGAACTTGAACTGCTTCCTGCTTGTCTCAGAATTGAATTTACTTATAATAAAATGGTGGCAGACTTGGGTCAATTTGTCTCTGCTGGGGAGATGAAAATGTCAGTAACTCATGAGTCACTAGTTCTTAGTTTCTGAAAATGCCTACTTGCACACACACTGTGTTGTGGTGTGGGGGTTGTAAATATGTAAATTTGTACAGTAGCTCCTCTCCTCTCTGCTCCTCAATGTCTTTCAAGCCTTGAGAGATGCCCAGTCTTTACAGTTCTTTTCTTCCCTCTGTGGGTTTGCTGTCATCCCTCTGTTTGCTCTGTGACTTCTGAATCTGATGCAGCACTGCTGAGACCAAATATCAAATGGTCAAGGGTTAAAGGTGCAGAGGTCAAAATGGGTATGTGGTCTCTTGACGTGCACTCACATGTTTATATTTGCAACAAGCAAAGATCTGGTTTGGTGACACGCTTGAATAAATATCATAGGAAACAGTTTTATGAGGAGTCAAAGAGATTTAAACAGCAGGTGCTGGTAATTCTATATAGTTGGACACCGTCAAACCAAGAAAAGACAGCAACATTAAAACAGCACCACCCACAAACATTGAAACTATACTTGAATCATAAAATTTGTAAGACTGGTTAACTTCACGTTCCACAAATCACTGCAAACAGAGCTGATAACCTCTCAGCTGAGCACGCTTTTAGACACCGCTCAAAAAAATTAAAGGACGACTTCGATAGGACACGCAATGGGAAAAAGAATCATGTTGGATATCTGTACTGATATGGGTAATGTGTTAGGAATGAATCGATGCCGCATCATTTGATGGAAATTAAAACTGTCAACCAACAGGGGGCTGAATTCAAAGACACCCTGAAACTCAAAGGGAAAAAAATGATGTGGCAGGTTAGTCCATTCTGCTAAAATTTCATTGCAGCAACTCAAAATGGTACTTAGTAGTTTATGTGGCCCCCATGTGCTTGTATGCATGCCTGACAACTTTGGGGCGTGCTCCCAATGAGAACGATGGACGGTGTCCTGGGGGATCTCCTCCCAGATCTGGACCAGAGCATCGCTGAGCTCATGGACAGTCTGAGGTGCATCCTGGTGGTGTTTGATGGACTGAAACATAATTTTCCAGAGATGTTCTATTGGATTTACTAGAACGGTGAGTGTGGGGGCCAGTCAGTGGTATCAGTTCCTTCATCCTCCAGGAACTACCTGCAAACTCTCATCACATGACGCCGTGCATTGTTGAGCACCAGGAGGTCCCACTGCACCAGTGTAGGGTCTGACACTTGGTCCAAGGATTTAATCCCGATACCTAATATAGTCAGGGTGCCGTTACCTAGCATAAAGCAGTCAGAAAAGATGAGGAGGGAAAAAAATATCAGTGGCCTCCACCTGTTGTTAATTTCATTAACACCAAAACAGCTGAAACTGATTAACAACCCCCTCTGCTACTGAACTAACCAGATCAATATCCCAGACGTTTAGCTGACTTGATGCTATACTCTGATTAAAAAGTGTTCATTTATTTATCACAACATAATAAAAATAATCAGATAAATATGAGATATTACACTGTTTTATTCATTAAGCAAAAATTAAGCTAAAATATGTGTGGAAAAACTAAGTACACCCTTAGTGCTTCCATAGGATTTAAGAAGCTAAGTAGCTGCCACCTGTAACTCACACAGCATTTCATAAAAACAACGTCATGCCAAGAGTCAAACATGGTGGCAGTACAGTGGTGCGATGGTTTGAAGCAGCTTTGCTCTCTGAGGTCCTCAATGACTTGCAGAAATTGATAGAAACATGAATTCTGTTCTCTACCAGAAAATCTCAAGAATATCTTTGTTACATCCCAAAACGGCCGCTCAGTTCCACTGAGTGCATCAGTCAACTT
>VUQJ01002947.1:15472-26221 GCA_015108635.1 Andinoacara biseriatus | reverse complement strand
CACTTTGTCTTTCTCCTCCTCTATGCTCTCTTCTGCTTTCTGATTATTTGCTGAATTTTTTACCGCTCTCCATTTTAAGGCTCACTCCCCCTTTTTTTTGGCCACTTAGCCAACAATTTCTCCGTTTCCATCCATCAGGGAAAAAACGGAACTTGAAGAATCCAATTAACAACACAATTACACTCTCTGTATTATCTCCAAGGGCTGAAATAACACTGGGCAGGTGGGGGATGGGGTCAGATGTTGCTCATCGCTGACTTCTATAAGAATTGGTGCGAGTGACTTATGGGCTTGGGGCAGAGGCTGCTGTGAGGCAGGGCTATTATTGTGGACACAATCCATCTCCGGCTGTCCTTTTATCAGTTCAGCCCAACGTCATGAGATGGAGTCGCCACCTCCTCTCTATAGGGAAGCCAGTAGATAGATAACCCCTCTGCGTCCCATAAACTAACAGGCAGTAGACTGTGATTCAGCCTACTGAGAGGTCAGCTGGCACACACAGCACATTGCCATGGAGAGAAATTGAATTGTTTCACTTAGTACTGGTGTGCTGGCTATGTGTGGCAGTATGAGCTAAGTATATTTTTCTTTTGAATGCCAGTTAAAAATATATATAGAAAAACAGTAACGGTACCAAGCAACTCAGCAGCCGGAATCGCCAAGTGAATATTGAACATAGAGAGACAGTATGTACATTCTCTTGGTTAATTTCATAGAATTAAGATGGTAGAGACCAATCAAATGCCTAATTAAATAATTGAGGTAACCGGAGTTAGGCTCAGCTTAAAAAAAAAAGATGCCATATAGAAAAAAATGTAAGGCTCAGGCAGAACATACTTGCTCCTGATGTATTTCCACACACCATACAGGTAGTTGCTTCTCAACAGTATTAAGTAGTAGTAAGGTGAGGTACCACTTGGACAGTCTTCCAGTACAGGGTTAACACAAAGAGACAGAAAACCACTACTGTGTCCACACCTATGACCTATTTGGAATCACCAATTAACCAAACATGCACGTCTTTGAGCTGCAAGAGGAAACCAGCAAGTTGCAAAGAATCACGATCCTTCATTTAATCACTCCAGCGACGTATATTTTGATCACTGTGCAACTGCTGATCTGTTTTTACTGCACTGAAAAGAATCAGTGGTGCTTGGATTGATTTTTATTCCTGTACCCAGTGAATTCACTGCTGAGAACGGACGGTTACTATCTGTACCAGCTGTAAACACAATCAGAATCCATATATTTAAACACGCATCACTGAAACAAAACCTAATGATGGAATCGGCATGAAGATCATCTTATTTTTATGATGTGCATTTCCCACAAAAGAAGTAAAGGTTTAATATGGCATGTTCAAACAAAATCCATTCTTATTCAGTCTTAACTAATAGACTCGCGTGTCCATTAGTTAACCTTTTCAAACAGCCGAGGTGTCACCCATCTCTCTTGAGTCCCAAACAAACCTCCTGCTTGTAACTTTAAGAATTAAAGTGACATTTGTCCTCCACCAGTAAAAAATATTTAGTCCATTAAACATAAATAGCTGTCATCATGATGCATGCCCTGGGCTTACGCCTTCCCTGTTCCCCTCCTGGCCGTTTACTGCGGCCAAACAACTGCAGCGCCTGCATGTTCTCAACTTCAGCGTATTGATTAAACTTTTAAATAGCTGCCATATAACCCTGGGACATCAGGAAGATTAATTTGCGTCAATGTTCATCTGTAATTCATTAGCCATTTATACTCTCCACATTCACACAGGCTATCAGGGAAATGCGCCCCATTTTTCACCAAGGCAGAGGCTGGGGAGAAGGGAGAGGGATGGAGGGAGAGAAGCTGTGCAGGGGAGACAGAAAGGAGGGGATTAAACAGCCAACAACATAACAATGAATAGCAAAGCATGTGGGATGGTAAGACATCCAGTAGCTTTAAATGTAATACGAAAGCACAGCACATGGTACTATTTCATAATATTAGATAAAATATTGTGATGTATTATACTTTTGCTTTTATTGTTGCTGCATAAACTTTCATTAGGGCTTTGTTTCTTTTTCTTTAGGTGTGAGGTATTAAATTACACAAGTGAATGAAAAAGAAACCCTGACCCCAAACAGAGACAGATTTAGGAACTTTGTGCAGGATTGAGATGTTATAATAACACACACAGAAGGCCAGCGGAGAATAAAAATGGGTCGCATGTGTATGAGAGATGGAGAGTTGAAAGATTTGCTGCTGCCACATCCTGATAGGCTTTCAGAGGAAACTTGCTAGGTCATGGCTCAACCAGCGCTGATCAATACCAGGTAGCTTTTTCTCCATGATTCTCCTTGAAGTAGAAAAGCAGCTCATTCTGAATGTTTCTATGCTTCAGAAACTCAGGGCTAGATGTGTGATTGTAGCATAATGAGTTATAAAAGTATGAATGCAAACAAAATTCAGGATAAAACCCTTTCCTAAAAAAGGCATGCAGTGCACTTAACCTATGTATTAGCTATGGTTTGAGTTCATCAGCAGAGTATAATTGAATGCTTATAGCCATTAATTAAGCTGAAAAACACTTTAAATTGAAGACAAAATTATTCACTGATACGTTACAGTTATATCCATATATGCATAAAAATGCCTGTCAGTTATCCATCTTTGTACTTTGAAATTATGAGGATGAGAAGGAAATTGAATTCTGGGGCATATAAATTTTGACTGAAGAAGAGATTGCCATTGTGGGGGGTCTAGTTTAAAAAAAAAAAGAGGCGAAATTAATTTCACTGACATTTATTCCACACAGAGCTAGAAGAGCACAGTGGTTACAGTAGCTCTGGCGGCTGCAGATAACAGGAAGGTTGTTTAAAGTGGAGGACGGAAGGTCGCACGTCCCACTTGGAGGGTCTTCCGCAAAGCATACATTGTCATCTAACCAACAGAAATTCAACTGTAAGCACGTTAATGACAAGCTGGTTATTTACTGCTAGTGTTCATCTACTCTTAAAGGAGCATGAGACCACTAATGATGCAAGTAATCATAACCGCCCATTTTCTCCCTTAGCATGTGGATCACAAATCACCCCACATGCACACCACATAGCCTGACACTGATCGATTGTGTTCTTCATTACGCCCAGGATTTCTAATTAAAAGAAAAGCACAGATAAGTGGTTCAAACCTCTGACCAAAACAGAAAAAAAAAAAAGAAGTGAAAATCGCAATTAGAGATTCGACTGTGTTTGTTAATGGTGCCGTTATTAAGAGCGGCTGGTGAGTCGCTCAATGAAGGTTTAATCACTGGGACAGGATTCAATAACAAAAGAGCATAATATTAATCACCAGAGAGTGATAACTTCACTGTTCATCTCTTTGACATTGGAGGAAGGGATGAATTAATGATGCACTCCATCCGAACACATTAAATAATAATTATCAGGCAAAACAGCATGAAAGGGACTGCATAATGAACCCCATTGTCAGGTCAATTACAACCACATAAAACTGTTCAAAGGAAAGTAGCTTGTTACTAGATGGCCATACTTGAAAGGACAGCTGTGGCTTTATCAGTGCAAGGTGCTGGGCAAGCCATTGCCTCCCATATCAGGGCTTAAAATGTGTTGAGGGGTTGACATACAGTTTATTCTTAGAGGGCACTGAAACTCTGTCTGGCTGCACATGCCTACTGTAAAAAGCTAGAAGCATCAGTGAGGCGTTCAGTGAAGACCACATCGAAAATTGTCTAGCAAAAGATAAATGACATGACAATGACAATGTTTTGCTGGCTCCAAAGCAATGTCAGTCGCTAAGTGCCATGTTAACTAAACTCAACTACACAGACAATGATGGACTTCACGCATCAGTGGACAAAATGGCACCTCACTGCCTGTCGGTGGTAATTTCCATCAAATCAAGGATGGCCGGCAAATTTAGCCACGAGTGTAACTGCTGCCGGAGTTTTACACATGCACTGATAATTTAGGTACACATTGTGCAGTGTTTTCTTTCTTCGCCACACTACAAAAATCAACAAATTTTGTTTCACTGAACATTAGGCACATCAGGTTGTCCTCAAGCTCCATTTTTGATCTAGACATCAATTACTGCATGGCTGCTACTACTACTCTGAGACACTCTCTTAAACAAACAGCACGGCAACCTCCAGCGTGACACATATCAATACTGATCTGACATCTTGTTCCACAGTCGTCTCCCTCAGTTCCTGCCTGGCTGCACCTGCCTGACTGGAGTGTCCAGGGTTGGCTGTACTCCTTCACACTTCCTTCCCCTGCAGACATCAAACACTTATTAGTCCCCATCCTGGCCCTGCTAACTGACTGGCCAGTCTGGGCCACACGGGGACCCCATTATTAGAGTCATTTCAGTGCCCATCCTGACGCCTGTTAGGCAGCTCTCTACCTGGGGCTCCTGCTCCCTGCCTGCCCGACTGAGTGCCTGGCCAGCCAAACAGTGATTGAACATGACATGGTGACAGAAAACAGGGGAGAAGGGCAATGGAAATAAAAGAACAGAGATGGCAGAGTGAGGCAGACAGAGATGGGAAAGAGGAAGGTGGGTATGTTAGCCAGGGCCCTTGTGGCGTAGGGTGTGCCCATCAACACGGATGAGCGTTAGCCAAGAGCCGCATGTCACAATGATGGAAGAGTTGGATCACTCACATCAGAGCTTCATCTGACTGGAAGATATCAATCTCCTGGCCTAATCCAAAAGGACATGGTAAAATATCCTTTAACATTGCTCTTCCACCCTGCCTTTGTGTGTCCCCTGCTTCTGTAGCAGATGAGAATGTGTGTAACCTTCGTTGTTGGACCTCAATTGACCACACTCATTTTCACATCCCATTTCCTCTGTCTCTAGCACTGACAGTCAAATTATGAGGAGCAAAATGATGAGCAAAATGGTACCTTGACAAATGGCATTTAGCCACTAAATGCAGCAAGAAAAAAGAAAGAAAAGATTACTTACACGTGTGTACCGCTGAGATGTTTTAAAACAGAGAGTTGAAGAAAACCAGCATTTCTATAGTGATGGTGTGGCGAAACATCATTGATGCCATAGATTTTTACCAAAGCATGCATGTTAGTCATGTGGTGAGCTAGATATTGTTTGTAAAGGTTTATACTGAGGTAAGAGTGAAATCTGCAGTTAAAGCCCAGTATTCAAGATTTGCATTTCAGGATCAGTTCGTCTAGAAATAATTACAAGTGGCAAACATGTAGAGTACGTTTATTGGTCAATGTACTTCAGAATAGATGTGGCTATGCAGTCTGTGCCATTTACCCTGAAGGGGTGTGCTATTTATATGACACAATGCAAAAATATATATAATATACATGCCATTTACAGAATTATTGATGCTTATAAATGTTGAAAATGTTTGTTCACAACACACATAAGTATCCAGGGAGTGGCAGTTCTCTGCCTGAAAATGCCTCGTCTATGCCAGAGGTCAGAGGAGAATGGGTAGACTGCTTTGTGTTGGTAGGAAGGCATCAATAATTCAAATAACCACCTGTTACAATGTTACAACTAAGGTATGCAGAAGAGCATCACTGAGTGCACAATGCCTCAAACAGATAGGCTAGACAGATAGGCTACAGCAGTAGAAGACCACACCAGGTGCCAACACCTGTCAGCTAACAACAGAAAAAGGAGGTACTGTTGCTAACCATGTCTATCCCTTCATGACCACAGTGTACCCATCTTCTGATGGCTGCTTCCAACACACCATGTCACAAAGCTCGCATCATCGCAAACTGGTTTCTTGAACATGACAGTGTGTTCACTGCACTCAAATGGCCTCCACAGTTATCAGATCTCAATCCAGTAGAGCACCTTTGAGATGTGGTGGAACAGGAGATTTGACTCATAGATGTGCAGCTGACAAATCTGCAGCATCTGTGCGATGCCATCATGTCAACATGAACCAACATATCTGAGGGATGTTTCCAGCTCTTTGTTGAATGTATGCCATGAAGAATTAAGGCAGATCTGAAGGCAAGAAGGGTACTAGCAAGGTCTACCTATTAACATTGTTGGGGGAGTGTATGCATATGTATTAGGGTTGCAATTAATCAAATTAGGTCAGGGGAATAACCATCTTATTTGTCTGTTTGGAAAGATGTTTTAATTAAGAGGACTGCAGCACAGTGTAAAAGTGGAAGCTGTGCCCTGTTGATTTAATTTTGTGTTAAGGTTTGGTACGGCTATTTTCTTCTAATTCAATTCAGTTCAGTTCAATTTTATTCATATAGTGCCAAATCACAACAGTTGCCTCAAGGCGCTTAAGATGCGCTAATAGATGCACTAAATTTAGGTGAATAAGGAGGACTAATTTTATTTTGAGGTAACGATTTGTACGTTATCAGCACGATGGGGATGTTAAAGCAGTGCTCTGTTTACATGATGTGCAACATAATTATTTTTGTGGCAAATTGTGATTTCACAATCAAAATAATAAAAAAACAATTGTCATAACTATTTTGGCCATAATCATGTGGCTCTAATATGTATGTAGGAGTCAGACATTATATGAATTATAGGGAATAATTATGGGAGTACAAAGAAAAGCAGCCAACAGATCCTATAAATTTAAGGTTAGGTTCAGCTGTGTAAAATTGCATGCCGTCATTTACTGCCAGAATTACAACTGATGAGCCCACGGTGGCCAATCAGATGTGAGACTGAGGCGATGATACGTTTGTGTTTTGCAAAATTCTTCATGCCCCTCTGGCCTCCCTGTGCCTTATGCAGATGGATGGCTCCACTGTAACTCTATTTCTTTTAATTAATATGACATATCCCCTGCTCATATGCAGAGAGTGAGGCAGGGGGACAGAGAGATGAAGGTATGAGGGAATGATTAACTGTGGATCTGTCCCTCCTTTTGAGAAATGATCTCGCCTCTTCTGCTCTCCCTAGTCTTCCCTCCTCCTCTCTTTATTTCCGTCTTCCTTACGCTCCCTTGTCCGTGCCCCTCTTTGGCTCACTTCATTTCTTTCTGCACCCTCCCCTCTCTTTCTGTTTCCTCTTATCTGTGTCTCCCTCTCTCTTTCTTTCTCTCTGTCTTGCTCCTCACCTCTCCTTCCCCCCTGACACCCTCGGACTGTCCTCAGCCCCTGCACATCTCCTGACAGGTAAAATAATAACGCTCGTACATCACTGCCCCGAAAAAGTCCTATAACCTAAATCTTCACTTGCCACACACCCCGGGACTCAATTACTTTATTGACATGTAATCTTCATAAGGGGAGAAATATTGAGCATGTAAGGTCAGCCGGTTATGAAGACATATTATCATATTATCTGCATGAGGGTTGTAGGGGCTAGGACCTGACAAAGCTAATTATAATGGTACATGTTTCAGAGCTCAGAGCGTATTATCTGCTTGGCTGCTTGGTTGAGCCACAGCTGAGGTATAGAGGAGAAGGGGATGAGATTTCAAACCTAATAGGAGTGGGATGTCATCTCAGGGCATAGGAATTAATGAAGCCAAATATTATCGACTGCACATCACGGCACTAATGTCCTTGATTTGTTCATTGTATTTGTCAGGATTACCTCGCCATACACTAATGGGTGACAACACATCACAGTAGAATCAGACTGTGGAGGCGATTCCTAAAACTGTACAATAATAATAATAATAAAAAAAAGGTAAACCGCACCCCTTCAAATATTGTATACAATGTGCAAGTAAAGCGCTGTTGCTCGAGCTGCTCCTCAGCCAAAATGTCACAGTGGGTTAGTGATGGCAGGAAGGACAGATGCTGATGGCTGTGTTATCACTTCTCTCCCAAGGTTATCTTAATATCATCCTTTCAGCTCTCTTATTACAATCTACTGCCTACTATACAACAGAAAAACACAAATCTGAGTAGTGGTTCAATATATTCTGCAGTGGTTATTTTCACTGAACATTATTTACGGCTATTTACTGTGAGGGTATAACAAAAAAAGAAGAAGGAGAAAAAAAAATATTAGCTAGTTATTTGAGTAAAACATGGACCAAAGGGCAAAAAACAAACAGCTGGCTAGCTCTGAGACATTGCATGCCAGGGTCACAGTGGAAACATGCAAACATGGAATCCGACCACCAGACATGTTTGTTTCACTTTTTCCAGCAGCATGCCCTCTGCCCCATCTCAGTTATCCAGCTGTCCAAGCCCTTAGCTCAGAGCCGCTCCTCCAGAAGATGCCCAAAATGGTGTGGAGCACTTGGGCAGTGTTGCCAAAGGTTATGTATTAACACTTGCTAATGGTGTCAAATGGTGAGACATATTTTTGCTTTCTTCAGAGGCTCTCCAGGCACTGAATACTACAAAGAATGGAAATTTTCCATTTATTTGTCGACATTCTGTTGCAATAATAGCAGTAACTATCACTCAGCTCAAAAACTCGAACACAATTAAAAAAAAAAAAAAAGTTTTGAACATATATGGTGTGGTTTGATGGCTACTAAATTTGAAGGCTTAAATTTGAATGCATGTGTGTCCTTAAGGATAAGGATGAGGCAGTACAACAAGCTGGGATAAATGCATGCGCCTGAAAAAAAAAATGTAGTCAATCCAATCATCTTGCAATGCAGAGACGCAACACGCCAGAAATGATCTACAAATCAAATTATGATGCTGAAATAACTTGTCCGTTCATATTACAATGACAGGGAAACCTGCTCTGTCTGTTTAAAGGGACTTAATAAGAAAATCAATGTGACAGATTAAAAGGTTGTTTTGGACTTCCTAGCATTTCAGTGACCCTGCTCTTTTCATTCTGGTTGAGCTGAAATGTTGAAGCCTGTACAAACCATGAAAGACCCACTACTTCCTGTAACCAAGGCCCCCTTTTATATTTTAAAAGAGATAAAATGCATGTCAGTTCACCAAAATAGCACTGACATTCATATCCAGTTGACCTTATGGACTTCAAGGCGGGCCACAAAATCTGCAACACTGTGCGTGTTCGGTTCAGCTTTGACACGGTTCATTCAGTTGGAGAGTGAATCTGAAGTAAACAGAAGCTTAGATCCATAGGACAGGAATCCCTGCATATGGGATAATGGCCGTCTCTCCTCTTTACAAGCGGTTTTCACACAGCCCAATGCAATGAATAATCTAAATGGCACTTAATGTGAGCTATGCTGATACTCTGACAATAGTTTGTGTTCAGACATCACAGCTTAGTGTCTCCCAATTGTATATTGATGCTTAGGCAGTTGACAATAAATCACAGGATTCACCAGAGTGAGTCCAGAGAGTGAGAAAACAGTTTAGACAATCGCCCAGTGGAGCTTAAAGTAATTGACAGATGAGTTCAGCTCTTTCCACGACAATAGCTTAGAGCATAGAGGGTACCTGGGAATGAGTTTGACATCGTGTGTGTATGATGTTTCAGGACAAATAATCCTCTAGACAAAAAAAAGTGTCTGCAGCCATGCATGGGACTGTTGGATTACACTACTGGCACAATACATCAGTAATGTAAATATTACAATCTCTTAGTAACTCTTCTTGTGCTTCCGTGCAGGTGCTATCAAATTCACCTGAAAATTTTCATAGAAACTATGAAGGGACAGAAAATTTCCGGGGATCTTAATTTACAAAACCTACAGCACCAAAGTAATCTCTAGCCCAATTGGCCTTTGGAACTACACTCATTTTCATTCTTGGAACAAGGTGAGCAGTCATTTTCTAAAAATAATGACCTCAATTATTAATAAATATAAAGTATTGCTAATGCAGAACTGTAAAGTAGAACTTTG
This sequence comes from Andinoacara biseriatus, assembly GCA_015108635.1. Lineage (NCBI taxonomy): Eukaryota > Metazoa > Chordata > Actinopteri > Cichliformes > Cichlidae > Andinoacara > Andinoacara biseriatus. The sequence goes on along the minus strand of VUQJ01002947.1, from coordinate 16,455 downwards.
TTGTGGTTTTAGCCATCATTGATTAGCCTGTCAACAAAGGTGACTTTAATCACTAAATTGTTACATAATGGCTAAAATAAACCAGATGGGACCAGTAAGACCAGTCAGAAATCGATTTGTTGCTGGACAATGTTTTTGGAAATGCCAGAAATGTTAGCCAAAGCTTCAGACAAAGGTCTCAAAGATTAATCTGTAACGTATAACAATGGATATTTATCTTTAATGTCTAGTACTGTGCAAAAGTCATGAGCCACCCCACATTTCTTTATAGTATGCGTCCAAGGAGTGAGAATTGTAATTTCTTAAAAGTAATCCTGAACAATAGTTTTCCAGGCTTTCTGAGGGCCATTGTTGTTGTACCTAACTATTTGAAGAGGAATGTTTGTTTTTCTTTGTTTATTTGTTTGTTAAGCAACTTAACACTGACCTATGAATCATTCAAGCATTAAAAAAAGGCACCTAATTTTTTGGGAATCAACAACAAGGTGATTCCCAAAGCTAAAAACTTGGAATATCTTTTCAGTAGGTCTGGATTTAATCAGACTGAAAATCAGTCCAAAAACAGTTGAATCAGATCAGAGTAAAATCAGATGAATGTTTCACATCATAGTCACTATGTATGGAGGAAGTCAGGATGGGGATCTTGTCAAAAATCATGGAAATATGAATGCAGAAAAGTGCTGTCAGGTTTTGATCCACCATGCACCCTGTGCAAAGCGTCTGATTGGGAATAGCTTAATTTTTTAGCATTACAATAATCCCAAACACACTGCCAATGCAGTAAAAGCATACCTGGATAAAAAAAAACACAGTGGAACACTATCAGTCATGAATTGGGTTCCCTGGAGCCCGGACCTCAACAGCAGACCTGAGCAAACAGTTTTTGCACCATATACTGTATTTCCATGGACGTTTGGACATGTTTCAATAAATCACTGCAGCTATTTCCCCATTTTCTTAGCAAAATTTCAAGGGGTGGGAGA
>VUQJ01002943.1:10362-36065 GCA_015108635.1 Andinoacara biseriatus | reverse complement strand
TTCACACCTCAGTTGAGGATTTTTTTCTGCCTCAGTTACTTTATGGTTTTTTTTTTTTTACTTATTTTTGTTCTTAAGCAAAATCCTTCTTGCATTCATGTCTCCCAACAGCTTAGCAAAAGTGTGATATTTAACACATAAGTGCTTGACAGGGGTGTTGTTAGTGAATGGAACAGTTGTTTAAGGAGATATTAAGCAGGCTACTTAGCCACATCAGCAATTCAAAAACAGGCACTGACGGAGAAAAGGAAGGGGGAAGAGAGGCCGTGGTGGAATCTGAAGCACTGTGCCTGGATCTCTGAGTCCTTTTATTTTGTCTCATCAGATGTAATGGAAAGTGCACTTAAAGAGCCTGCTGAGACAAACAGTTTTGTTTGTTGGTCTGGTTCAAACCACATCCCGGATCTTCTTTACTGTATACAGACTGAAAATACCACAAAACACCACAAAGCTACAGTCTTACCTATGAATGTTATTCATGATTCTGTTTTAATTTCGGGAATGCTTTGACTAATGCATGACTAATGAAATCTGCTTTGTAAATTTTAGTTTTGGCAGTGAACTGAGACCAATTTTCCTCCCTGCATTTTGAACTTTCATTTTTAGGTAAAAGAGCTTTTGGAATCACACTTCCTCTGGATCTCATACACTGGGGGTCTGTTTATTCCTCTAACTCCACTTGTTAGTTCTACGTTTATTCTTCCCCTCACTCTTTACACTCCACAGTGAAACTAGGTCAGCAAGACTGAGACTTTCCTTAAGGCAGAAAGAAAGTAAACATCCTGTGTACCTCCAGAGTCAGCAGGAGGCAGAATAATGAAAGAACAGAAAAAGGAGGAAGCAGAAAAAAGTTATCTTGATGAGGAGAGAAAAAATCATCAGACTGCAGAGTTGAAACTGGACCGGCAATTAGTATCTTCTAGTTTATTGAGGTCTTCCACTCAAACAGAACAACATTAAGATTTTACAACTTTTTTTCATTTTTGTGACGCAAGCCCTTGATGATACGCTCTTCAGCTCAACTCTAGTGGGTTTTTCTGTTAATCTAAAAGAAATACAAATGCCTGCAGCGAGGAACACTTTGTCATTTAATTTTTTGGCAGACATTTAGTTTCGCCTAATGATTGAAAAACAATCTTTGTCTTTAGATGCAGCCACCCACCATCTTTCTGCCAGTGCCAACCACCTTCAAATAAATTCTCAACCTGTGGGAAACACTGATGAAACAACAGTCTTTTGGAAAATGACCTTTTTGAAGCTTCTAATGTTCCGCTTGTGTGTGTTAGAGAGGCGTTAAATTATATGAAATGTTTGAAGGTATGTTTCTTTTCAGGCTGTCAAGTTAGTTTTTTCAAGAAAAAAAATGAAAGCTGATAGTCGATGATTGCTGAAAACAAGTGTAAACCTCAGAGTAAAAGAGTCATCCGAGCTCAGGTTATTTCATATAACAAATCAGATTAATGTCCCAGTGTAAGGCCTAACTTTCCTGGCGGTAAACCCAATTACTGTCAGGTCATGACAATCATTCTTCTTGGCAAACAAAGGTCAGTTTTCTAAATTATCTGCCATGTCTTAGGAGGTGGTGATGACACGAGCTAACTTATCTACTCTTCTGACCTTTTGAGACCAAGAGCTTTACCATAGATAAAGAAAATACATTTTAATTTATAGGCTACCTCACTGAGTTAAATTACACTGAAACATAAATATCTCAGTTACCTTTTTACTGGATAAATAGAGAATTTTGAGATGGATACAAGCAAATTCAAAGTTGTGATGTGAACAGGAGGTGATGCCTACCTTTTCCTTAAGACTATGTGAAATTCTGAGCTCCGCGAGCTGGTAATGGATACATAAGGCAGCTCAAATTCTTGCAACTTCCGCACAACTGAAAAACAGAGAAAAGAGAGAGAGAAGACTGACACAAATGTAACTCAAGTCCCAAAGACATGGATAACAATGGCATCAACAAGAAAGACACCATCTGTACAGGTCCCAGCAGGGTAAATCTTTGTGTGTGACAATATATTTTATATTTTTCTTGTGTAAGTGGGTCCATAATCTGCAGCTTTTTTTATTGCAGTCCATTCCCTAAGGAGTGTGAAGCAGACTGAAGGTCGCTGATGCTGCTACTACTTAGTTTTCACCCATCAATAAATGTGCTCAACACACACACACACACACACACACACACAGAGTTCACATGACTAAACAGCTCTTTAGTTTACCATTAGGTTTATAAAAGTATATTTACTCTTTTTTAATGGTCAGAGGGGCTGTTTACTGAAAACAGAAACACACAGTGGTTACTTTGGTGCTGAAAATCTCAGCTGGAAACAAACAAACAAACTCAATGCTGAAAATATTATGGGACATTTTTAAACAAACAAAATCATCTCTGGAAAGCTAAAAATCCCACAGAAAGCAGATGAGAGCAGCACTAATTCAAACCACATCCTGGCTCTTCTTTTTATGCCCTTGCATATTTTACAGTATATACTAACACACCAACCTCAGGGAAACTTACTGCCTGTCAGCGAAGAAATTAATTTTTCTCATTATCCCATTATGTCAATCATCCTACCATTCGTTTTGTTTCAGTGGCCTGGTGCGTACATGAACCATATTCAGCAGGACTCGTTTTCATTCCACTCATATTTAGATTTCGTGACAAAATGAACAACATGTCTGCAAATATATACCGACCCCTCCAATTCAGCCTGGGTTCATTTTCAGCCTGGTATAGGTGCTCTGTGAGGGAGCAGGTGGCAGGTGGAAGCCATGAGAATCTCTGAGATTGTGAGGTTTGATCCAACAAGGCTCTTCACAAATGAGAATGAATACTTTTCAATGATGTGCATCAAGTGAAAATAAGGCCTTCTGGCCATTCTGCCTTTTGAGGGGGTAACATTGACAATAAACTGTTGTAGTGTCAGTGTATCAGAGACCAGATGTTACATTTATGCAGACAAATTGCATTCTGTTACAGTCTTCAAAAAATGTACATGAGCAAAAAAATAGGTTTTCCCCTGACTAAAAATATTATCATTGTATATCTTTATTTTGCAGTGTGCTGTCCATGGAAAAAACTGAATAATAGTCTGCTGAAAATCAGCACTTCGCCTGCAGTCTGGAAAAAAAACATAACTTTATCAATTAGAAGTGTGCCTATAACTCTGATGCCAACATACATTTAACCTGAGAATACTGCACAGAACATGCTGTGCTTGCTCACACCACTCCAACACTGCAACATTTTCCGCATGCACCAGGCGACAAATTCCTGGCTCTGACTGGGAGTCAGAGTCCCTCCAAAATAATTATATATTCTAGTTAGGGAGTAAGAGATAGTGCAGGAAATCAGACTCTCATGAGGCAAAACAGACCACCTTTTTTAACTGGTCTAAAGTATATCTCCAAACAGTGACACAAATAAACTGAGTTGTGTTCTTGTTGCCAGATTATAATTCCCTGTGGCTCTACAGGAATCTACTCTTAAGCCAAGCTTGATGAAAGTTTCAGTAATTAAACCAAAATCCTACTTTCATTTACTTTCCGTGTTTCTAAGAATGATTTATCCTATAATTTCAATGTGACTTGTGTCTTCTGAGAATGGTGCCTTTTGGTTTCTGAGAAATGAATTCCAGTTAGGACCTAAATAATCAGCAGTAATAAATTATGGATTCGTTTATAGATCTTGTTCGTGGAGGGAAAAAATCCTTAAAACATTTGCTGGCAGACTTACATGATAAACTTCCATCCACACCTTCCCGAACCAGGAAAAGACTGAAGTAACCAATAAGGTCATCTGGGAGGTCAAGCTTTGTTGCAACAGCCTGCAGAAACAACAAGAGTTCATTTCAGTTCCGTAGACAGATAGATACTTTATTGATCCTGAAGAAATTCAGGGATGTTCAATCAATTATTTGTTTTATCAGAGTTTTATTTTTCAGTAAAATGTGGAAGATTAAAAGAAAAGAAAACAGCTCAATCAAACAAGACCCATCATCGGTAGAGACATCAGAATAGAATCAAGCATCAAATATCCAGCATTTTTGTAAGTGAAATAATCAAGCCATAGAGTGAGAGAGAAACCAAATTCTGTACTCTGAGACCTGCTGTTCTGATCAGAGGTGAACTGTGGTTAAACTTTCATAAGAGTGCTCTAACAAGTTTGATTTACAGCCAAGATCAACACAGAACATGACACTGAAACATCAGCATGTTTACTATGATGAGTTAGAGTGTGTGATTTTATGGTCAGTGAAGAGTGGAGGTGAAGTGGCTATACTGAAAGGTTTGGACATTACACAATGGCAACAACAAAACAAGTTAAATATAATAAAAGGTATCTGATAATTATACCATATACTTGTTTCACTAGCTCACTGTAATTGCCCCTTTGGGATTTTGGTCTGGAAGCTTAAGCAGGCCTGTCAGGTATTTTCATCATGCCATCAATCATTTTGTGTTTAGGTTTGTTTTCCATCCGTCTTGATTTTATTCTGTGAGTTTTCTTTAGTTTGAATGAAGTAGACCAGTCCTCAAAGTATTGCTGTGCTGAGGAGGATCTATACGAATAAACATGATTTAATTTGATTTATGGTATGTAGTGTCTCAGTGCTCACAGGAGATTCTAAAGCAATATTGCTTGCCTGAGGCAAGTCCCTAGTGTTTGGCAGATCTGTTAGGAAGAGCTCAAATGTCTTTAAGTCAGAGGTGGGCATACCAATTTAAATGAAATAAGGACAATCAAAACATGGTCACAGGTTACAATGAAAATATTAATAACTCATGCCCACATAAATATTTGAAAGAGCCTGCATTCTGCTAGTTTTCTGGTATACACCACTGTACAGGTCACTGATGAAACATTGCATCAGAATTGAGGGAAATAGCAGCACAGATTTATCCAGTTCTAGCCCTCTGGCTGTACTGTGCCCATGTGCGGTCTAGCCAAACACACAAATAATGTAAAGGTTGAAACAAAGCAGGAAAAAAAGGTTTTGGACTTCAGTTTCTTTTAACCTTATCAAGACATGTGGCTGATTGCAGAGTTAATCAGTGTTCACTTGTAGTTTCTTTATATAAAAATCTTTGCTTCTAAACATTACTGAGAATTACCTAAAAAAAACCTGTCTTTTAAATTATGCATCAGATTCTAGTGGCAGCACATTCAGCACCACCTAAATTACAGTTTTTGTTCCTTAAAGAATTACTACAAATACAGCACTTAAAAATCACTGTACTGTAGAAGACTCAGTAAAAACATGTTTACTTTCTCTTTAACAGTCCAGCACTTACATCAAGGACGTCCTCTGTCTTATACGATGTGAGAATGTTGACTGTAACCTTCTGGCCATTACAGAGGCAGATGTCTATTGCAACTTCTTCTGTGGGGATCTGCTGGGTCTCCTGTGGAAACAACAATGTGGAAATATTCAACTTTTTGGGGTGAGCTGCATGTTTTCATTCCTATCAGTCAGCAGCAAAATAATAAAATAAAATAAAAAAAATCACACCAAGCCACATGGATGGAAAAAAAAATATTGTCTGGCTAGCAGGAAAAAAAAACCCCTTACTGTGACAATGGAAAACCCTTCCATCATCACTTTTTTATAAAACAAGTTTATACTCCTGTTCATAATAAATGGCTGCACTTTAATACATTCAGTCTGATCACTTTCATATTTATTGTAAAGCTACACATTTGTGTTCAATTTTATTCACCAATGCAAAACAAACACCAACATATTCAAAGTATGTTCAGGTTTACTTCAACTGCAGAAGGCACAAAAAAAGGGCTAATTTATGGAGATTATTTAACACAGCACAAAGGAAATGTGGAGTGAAGAGATTGCAAGGACTGATTAAATTGCTTTTCTGGGAGTGTACAATATTGATCACACTCATTTTCTTCATAACTGATATAGTTTTTTCAAAATGTGCAAACATTTGTCACAACTTTGCTAAAATGTTGCCTTGTTTGGTCCAAGCAGCAGCCAAAAAAACCCTCAAAGATATTTAAAAGCATCAAAAGTCTGTTGTTTTACATCAAGAACATGTGAAAAAAGGCCAAATGATGCGGACAAAGCACCACACAACATAAACATACGTAAAAAGACAAAAGGAATATCATAAAACATGAAGAGGCCTCTAACACTACATAAACCAGAAAAAAATGAAAAACTTATTTAAGAGACATGACATGACACAATAATAGGGTTGGGTGGTATACCTGTTTGCACCAAAAACCAGTCTTTATTTTCATTATGATTTGAATCTCCATGTACCGCAATACTGGTGAATAGCACAAATGAGGTGAAGCAACTGTACAGGTTGCTGAAGATGACCCAGAGGACAACCGAACAACGATATACTGCAAATGCTGTAGAGCACAAGTGGTGGCTCGAGGCGATAACACTAGCAATTTGCTTCACAACCTTAGCCATCAAATACCATGAAACCATTATGATAAAAAAAAAAAGTGATATGAAAATGTTGTCATTCTGCCCAGCCCTACACTAAGACATGTGCTTTTATTAAGGGTGAAATCTTGAACTGGATGACTCCAGCTTCTCCTGTCCCTAGGCGGTCTCTCACCACCTCTGCTAAATCATCCATTTTTTTCCCTGTTCCCTCAGCAGGGGGTCTCTGAGAGCACTGAAAGTGCAGATGAAAAGCCAACACTGGGTGGCAAGTCATCTCCTATTCCAGACCTGCCTCCGTCACAGTACGTGTGAGCAGTGGCATAAACACTGACTTTAATATGCTAATCTGAGAGAAGAGGGCGGAGGAAACAAAGAATGTGTTTTACGTGGCTGCAGACGAATGAATCTGAAGGTGAATTACAGCCTCTGGTAATGCAAGTCACAGACCAAATGATGAGAATATGATGCAACCTGGTATGAATAAGTTATTAACACACCACCCATTTGAAATGGGTTTGTGTTCTTAGAATCCACTTAGGCTGAAAACCTGCCTGCACTGTTGGTGCAGAAAGAGCTTTTTACCAGATCTCACCAGAATGAAACATCAGGTGGCTCACTCTTTTATTTTTATACGATGTTTCAAAATCATCCAGCTCTCTCTCACACACGTGCACATGTAACATGTTGCAGTGTTTGACAAAATGTTTCAGTTCCCACAGTTTGATGTTTCATGAAATCATTATGCACGTTCCAGCATGCAAGTCAAACTTGATCTGACACATATAAGCATTAGCTTACAAGTTCCAAGACAAGCGTATGTGTGCTGCTGTGGTCAACAAACAGCAAGAACAGCACTACCTCATTTTACCACAGTGTCAAAAGTAATTACTAGTCAAGCATAAATCACTGCCTTTACGCTTTGATTCAAGGTGCATTTCTCCTTACAGGCCTATTGATCATGTTTGTGGAACTGAAAACAGCTTAATACAGGAAAAATTTTACATAAATAAATAAATAACCACCAACCTGCTGTGCCTTCCTTAAGAAACTGTTAAATAACTCGCTGGCTCCAAGCAAGGGATCCTGACGGACTGAAAAAACAAATGAACAGGACAATGAGTGAAGCTAAAACAACAACATGAAAGCCAAACTGGTCTTGGTGTTGGTATCCAATTTTGGTGGCTCTTACATAAACGTCATTGCTTTTAGGTGGAGCCACTTCCCATTTGTTCTTACTTCTTCCTGTAATACATGTTGATCCTATTCATGTCAATGTGTTATACCTTCTGAGTCATTTGTCAAGGCACTTTAGCTTAAAGCACAAAAAACTTTATGAAGGACGGGCGATCATCTGGCACAGGATCAGTTATTTGAACTGTCACTAAACCGCTCCATCATACTGTTATTCCCATATTTAACAAATAAAAGGCCAGATGAACTATTCTCCTTTTCTTGTGATTCTTATTATGTCCTGAGGCAGTTTTCAGTGGCAAAGCTGACATATAATATGACAAAATGTGCGAATGTGAGTGTATGTGTGTGTGATCCTACTCACTGTTGTCCTTTTACAAGATTACAAACTCTATTTGACAAAAAGAGAAACTTTAGAGCCATCTGCATCAGTGCAAACTGTGTTTGTGGCAGTTCATTTTCTATAACTATGTAAAAAGCCATGATGTAACCAAGTGAACTTCTAGCCAAGAACACCCTGTGTGCGTATGCTCCCAGACTATGAGCAAATATGCACTCAAACGCTTCCTTGTTCTGCTGTAACTGCCAGTGTTTGAAAGGATTAAAACAAACCCTCTGCATTCCTGCCAGTTGCACTTATTCATGTATGTATGCAGGGAGTGCACCTTTGACCTGTTTACACAAAGTGTGTAATATGCTGAAAAGCTCCCAAACTGAGATACTCAAAATAGGTTTACTGATCTGATGCAAAACAAGCTTTTAAAGCTGGCATGAGGTATACAGGTTCCTCTTGGTTTACACATGGGAAAGATATGAATAATTCTTCATGGTATTTGTTTTTAATTTTTAGCAAAATCCAGATATAGCCCCCCCCAAACTAAAGAATCCATAAAAAAACAAAAAAAACAAAAAAACAGATTTGAGATTCTGAGTCCTGATATTTTTATTCACAAGGTGTGTCAGCATATCAAGTGAGGCTTTGTATTTATGTCTCTGCTCACTCTATCCCCAGAAAAAAAGTACTTTCACACTTATGTGGCATGAAGAGAACAGTGCAAGTCTGGACTCCCTACAGATACAGAGCCAACCCATTCATGTAATTGCTGTGGAGAAGGCTCTCAAGGAAACTGTGTTTGTCCTGCAAAGTTTCTGTTTCAAAAATAAAGACTTGCTGTGGGAAAAAAAGACAGAAAAAGAAAATCATCCCAACCTTCTCCCAATACTTAAAGAGGAGAATGTGTACAATAAAGAAATGTGATCTTCAATTTAAACACTGGCACAAACAACCACTCTGTCGCTAGGATTTAAATCCAGACAGTTTTGAAGTGAAATGCAATACAAGACATCTGTGAAAAGTCCATTCAGCACGAATAACTTACTAGCTTGCATGTATTTCTCCAGCTGTTCTCGTCTCTGTTCGACCTCAGCAGGGGTCAGTGTGAAGATCTTCTTTGGGGGGAAGGCAGGCACCACATTGCTTCCATATTCTTTCTTTATCTGTTGATGCAAACCACACGTTGTAAACCTCAGAGGGAACAAAGAGTTTGCAGTCTTAAAAAAAAACTCACAAAACCAATATTTCTTTGGTTTTAACAGAAAACAGAGGCTATTCAAGCAGTCTGCTGGCTACATTCCTATTTTTAACAAAGCCATAATCACTGAAAAGAGATGTAGGTTTAAACAAATGATAACTTCGAGACAAGAGCGGCAGAGCTGTGGATTAATTTTTCTAAGAGGTACATTGAGGCTGTTTGAGATGAATCACAGGTTTATTTTAAGCACTGTTTCAACGACTAGCTGCTGGAGTTTCCGTGCGTAACACACACACACACACACATCTGGAACCCTGAATGTCTAGTCATTCCAAGTTTACTTTGTCTTCCAGCTTCTTGACTCATTTCTTTCCATTTTCTATCATCTGAGGGCTGGTAGCTTTGAACTGTATAAGTCTTAAAGCAAGATTTCACAGATCAAACAATCAAAACACCAAATGTGATTTCACTTTAACCTGCAGGTTTAAACTATGCATCACACTCATCATTAGGAATTTCGAGGTCCCACACATATGGCACGATGAAGGTAGACCGCAGTGAGCACTAGAGGAAGAGAGACGATTTTCACCTCGACATATTTGCCTGTGGCATTTTCAGTATGCCAGAGGCAGCAACTGGTTACACATACAAATAAGCTCTCACAGCCACACACACACACACTGAACACAGGTTACAGATTCATAAGAGTCCACTACATCTGAAATGAATGTGAGTTCATGCAGCATCTTTTTAGCAGAGCTTGTCGTGTTTTTACTGTTTACTTTAAACAGGCTTTGAATCCAGCACAGCTTTGGTCCTGTTACAAACCTTTACAGGAGAGAAAGCATTGGAAGCAGTTAAAAATCCAATTTTCTCAGGAATAATTGAGACAAGTGTGTGCCCCACAATCAGTGTGTGGAGTGTTTTAGGGTCATGAGTATGCCACAGGAAGCCCTTTGGGGTTGATACTTAAAGATTTGAGTGTGTCTTTCCCACTCACTGTTGCTAGGCAACAGCAACTGTCAGGATGGATACCACAGAGTTGAGGATGGAGATTGTAAAGTTTGGCCCTTGCTTGCTTAGTTATTAATGTGTGTAAGGAAACAGGAGACTGGGCACTTCTCCATGGCTGTTTTATATACAGTGGGATTCATTTCAGTGCTCAAAGCGCTTACAGATAAAACAGAAAAATATTTCTTCAAAGGGAGAAAAATATATGTGAAGCAATTTCACAAGTATGTTAATTTCCAAACACGACACTACAGAAAACAAGCAGATGCTGAATACATTAATTGCATAATAACAGCTCTGAAATATTGGCCCGGCTGTGTGTAAAGCTTAGCTGAGGCAGAGACTGAAAAACTCAAGAACAGACAACTCAACACTTTCCAACCACATTTCTCTCTAAGTTCTTTCTCCCAGCAGGTAAAGTGTAAGAAAGGCCAAGAACATTCTTTCCACGTCACACACCCCCATGCACCCACCTCCCCCATAATACTGTCTATTTACAGCCAATAGCTGGAATGCTGGGAAAAACCAAAGCAAACGACTTCAAGCCATCGTGATCGTGATTTAAAGCGATGGGAGGGGGCGCATTGACCGTATGACACAAATATGAGTAAAAGGTCACCATGGGTGGATGTGATGGAATTTACAAAACATTCAGAGCAGCACACATAAAAATGTGCTTTGAAGCACACTGGCAGTGCAGGAGGGTATATTAAAATGGTTGAAATCTCACCTGTTCATGGAGGCCAAGAAGTTGACTGTAACGTACCCGGCAGTGCAGCACACCATTGACATGGATGTTATAGGCCTGCGGGGAAGAGGTGACACAAATGAGGATGAAGACTGAGTAAAAGAGCAGAGACTCAATTTCATACAGTTGCACTGACAGAATAACACAAAACATCAACTGTGAAACATATACAGAGAGAAATGTAGAAAATATAAATAAATAGTAAATTAGTTTATTTAAATACACAGCCCACAGTGCCTCAGATTTCTTCAGATACATTATGTAACATACCAGGATTTACATTCATTGCAGAAATAAAACCACAACTACTGAAAGATGTTGAAGAACCAGCATTTACCATCCTGTACCTTTAGCATCAAATTTCACTACTCATTTCATCTAATCATCCCACCACAGTGTGCTTCCTCGGTCTTTGTGGGGTTTTTTCAGCAGACCAAACAGATGAAGTGTGAACTGGATTCAATCATATTCCACTGGCTTCCAAAGGGGAACCTGCTGCACAGTTCACAATCCAAACAGCTTCTCTTGCTTTACCCAGACATTTAATGCAGAGAGAAAGTATTTCATGGGGAATCTTTAACTCTCTGAAGGGCACTTTGCTTGTTTTGACAGGAGCCGTCACTGAATACTCCTCCGCAAAACAACCACTTGGAATTAGCAAACCAAAAATCTGTTTCTCTTCATGTTGAAAACCAGCCACAGAAAGCAAGTATATTTTTCATGTTATTAAGTAAAACAGTGACTCAACTATAAATGGATATAAAAAAAGGGTAATGCTCTTGTGAGAAAAAAACTTGCTGCAGGATCATTTAGAGAATAACCTGCATGGCAAAAAATAAACTGTTTGGGATTCTTTTGATAATCCTATCAATATTATGTTATTTACACACTATTTATATGCTGAGAATCATTTTTCCTCCTTCATTTGCTAAAAACATCAGCCTCAAGCAGGCTGTGTACAGCAATAAGGGATCTGTAAGCTCACTGAGGCCTCCCATTTGGATCTCAAGGCACAAACTGCTAGTGCTTTAATCCCCCTCCCCTTCTGTCTTAATTAATATTTGCAGTCAACGTGGCGGGTCATCTGTCCAAACAAAATGGGTTTTACTGTCTCCTGTATGTACATGTGCATGCTTTTGCTGAACCACACAAACAATCGAAAGGGGAAAACAAGAATTTCACACTGAAACTTGAGTGAAAAACGGAAGGCTCGGACAAAAAAAGAAAAGGAAAAAAATGTCTGTGTAGGCAGTATCCTGACAGGAAGGAAGAATGAGTATGTAGAATGCCTTGGCTCTGTTTGAAAATGCAAACCATTACCCTACATTTTTTGGGACTGCAAACAGTTCAACTCAGGGACAGTTCAACAGGCTGTATGTGTTTCCTTCTATGTTCCTACACTCATCTTTGGCTTGTTTCTGCACACCAACTCTTATAAATGTATTTAAATAGTTTTACATTTTGATCCCAGCTCCTCATCATGTTTAAAACATTTTGATTTCATTAGCCATCTACAATCTAAAATTTGTGCCAAGACAAAGCTTCTTACTCGAGTGAAACTGAGACACTATTAATTTAAATAAAAAATCTGTCAGTGACCCATGGGTGATCTAATCTTCTTTTAACATAATGTATGCAAACCAGTTTCTGAGAGAGGATTTCCAAGATACCTGATACTGTGAGCACATTTTAGGGATCCTCTCTGTGTTTCTAAGTATGCGGAGCCCACTGACACAGCTACACTGATAAGTACAGCTTTTGGTTTGAAAAAAAAAAATACAGACACATATTAACTAGTTTAGATCTCAGTCTGAACCTATTCCTCATCCTGAGTAAATGAGTTACTATCACTTAGTGTAGCGCCAAAGTCTCTCTCGTTCACACACCCAAAAAACACTAAAAAAAAAAGAAGAATTACTTTAAACACTATGTGAAAGAGGCAGAGACACAGGCCTAATAGAAAATAGGAAGTGCGATCATTGAAAAAAAACAAAAAAAACTTGTCTGGCTTTGCACAGGAACCCTGCCTTAAAAAATGCCCTTTTTAATTCTAAGAAAGCCCTTTGCAAACTTGGCAGATTCTGTGGCTTACTGGTTCCAAGGTACACAACCCATCTCTCAGCGTTATAATCAAGCAAAGTCCTATCCTTTCAGCTGGTTACGGGAAGGTCACAGTGACAGTCACAGGACTGCCAGCTGAGAGGGGAAAGGCCTTTGCTTTTCCCATTGGAGTACAAATGTGCTAAAAATGTGCTCAGCCAGGTAGAGATATGTCAGAGATGGCAAGACAAGAATGGTGTAAGGAGGAAAACAACTGATACTTGATTACAGCTGTTTTTAAATGATTCCACGTGTCTGCTACTTCTTTTAAAGTTTATTTCCCAACCACATTTCTATGTTTATTCAAATACAGAAATGCCTAATCCAAGATTTTTCCTCTCTCCTGAGCACACAGTGAAGATTGAAAATACTCATTCACAGGTGTGTGACACTGAGCGTTGTTATTGAGTGATGTTATATGGAAATCAAGGGGATACAAAGGGATCTGGCACAAAAATATTTTAATGAGTACTAGAAACATTATTTTCTATAAGAATCCTAAACTATTATTATTTGTTGCATCAGTAGCTGAGAAGGAGCAAACTTGAACCTGAATGGGAATTGAGGACAGGCTACAAATGATCTGATCCATTGGCACTCCAAGCTTTTCAGTTCCATTCATCAAATGTTGGCATGTTTTTCTGACAGTTGCACATTACTAAACAATGACGTCCATTGGAGCTCTTGCACATCTGAATCAGATGCAAACCTTTTTCCTACTCTCTACTACTGTATTCAAAAGCAAAATAACTGTTGTATTTATGCTGAAAACCTGTGAAAGCCCCCCTCACACACACACTGACACACACACAGATCAAATTGAAGAGGAATAATTAGAAAATTGATCAGGAATGGAAGCACAATTCACAGTGACAGCTCTAAAATGATTATTCATCTCTACATGAGGCCAAGCAGTTTTCTGGCAACTTGTGATCGTCAATAGATCATATTCATTGTCTCTGTTCAAGTAATCAACCAGCATAAGGAAGAAATCTGTTGCACTGATGCGAATTTGGGGAAATAAACAGTACATCTGGCAAACATTAGCACAATGTATCCTGACTGTCAGTCACTGGTTTCTCATAAATTGCGAGGAAAATGGTGCTTCATTACTGCTGTCCTTGATCAACCTTCAAAAATGCTGCCTTCAGAACACTCCAGTCCAAAACACAATGGTAATTCATGTTTCAAACAATGTTAAACACAATAGGAAACCGAAAATAGAAGACAATAAACATACAGCATGCAATCTCTTTATACAACCAAGAAACAACTGCTGCAGCTCCCAATGTGCTTTGAAGACTGTCATGGTTTAGACTGATCTATATAACTGTTAGTTAAGGGATCAAGTTAAAGCAATGCTGGCTGTTTTTTTTCCTTCTAAATAACAAGGAGGACTGCAATATCATGGCAAGCAAACCTCAAATCTCACTAAGAATTTAGGTGCTGGCTCAAACCTTTAAAACCAAAGCGACTCTGTTGTGGCTGATTTAAGGGTATCAAGAGACTGGGACACATTCAAGTTTGTGCAAAGCTTTGACAGTAAATGACAGTGTACTAAACTTCATACATGCCATAATGATGCAATATGTTTGCACTGTAGAATTTTTTGCTCCACGAGATGAAAACAAATGGCCAAAATAGTCTTGAGCATGACGAAAACCGAATTACTTTTCTGTTGATGCCTCAAATAACAATATCAAATTAAGTTTTTTAACCCATGAAGAGTATTAACTGCATGATTACACAGTATTGCTTATAACAGATTTATAACCGAGCAGTTATTTAGCCTACAGCGATGCATCCATTCCCAATTATTCGTACACAGTAAACACTGTAACCCGTGCCGCACTGACATTAGCCCGACCCGTGGCCAGCCGAAACAAGCATGAACACAGACTGTGTGTTATAGGGGGTAAAACAAAAAAGACACATTGTCATGCTTACCACATAGGTCGAACCGTTTTCTCCCGAGCGAACCTCTGTGTCGGGTATGGAAAAATGCATCTTAGCTCGAAACACTGGCAGCTCCCAGGCGACAAGTCCTTTAACGCCACCACAGTCTGCGATGGAGAGGAATACACCACAGTTTCCCCACAAAGTCCACTGCAGTGACTATCGGTGGTGACTACGGAGGAGGAGGAGGAGAGCGAGGAGGAGGTGTCTTTCTCTCTCTCTCACTCGGTTCAGCCACTGGTTTGCAAGTCCGGGGGGAAAGCGTTGCCGAACTACGGGGCGACTGCTTACGACTTTATTATCTAGACCAAAAGTCACGTACCAAGTCGCACAGGCATTAAACTTCTCCCACGTCCGTGTTAAACTTTTCCCTCTGCCGTTCGAGTAGCAGCCATGTTGCAAGTGTAATTACACCTTCACTGTTAGCATTACAATATCCTCTGAACTCACTTTTTGTAATCTGTAAGAAAAACCTTAAAACCACATATTAAAAAACCATCAAACAAAAAACCTCAGTTTCAAGCTGTAGAGCCAATTCAGTTCATTAGCGTAAGCAGATGAAGTTGCTGGTTTAAAGGTGCAGTTGGCTCTTGCAATCCCCACAGCGTCGCAAAGCCCTTTTTGGTAAACCTTTCGTAATATGTTAGTGGACTTGAAGGTTTTCTGTTTTTCCGACCTCCTACCTTTGCTGAAAAAAGTTTACATGGCAATAAGGCTTATATAGAGATAAAATGTAACAAATATTGCGTAAAAAGCAGAGATTACCCTATGGTCCGGCCACTCTGTGTTCAGTGTACGTATCTGCCCATCAAGAGGCAACGCAAAATTCTGGGCCAAACCATCTTATCATTGGCAGAGGGGTGCTTACTGCGGTTTGTGGTATTAAGTTAACCAAGACACAAATTTCCCCAAACACATCAAAGTATTTTACGGTATGCAAAAAATATTTTGTAAACGTAAAACAAACAGGTTTCCGTTTTTTTATTCCCATAAAGTTAATCACAATAAAGTCGTCACTTTATTTGGTGCAACCCGAACCGACAGTGAACGCGCAGTCAAAATTCATTAAAGTAAAAAAAAAAAGCTCAGTTTTATAAAATAAATTAAATATACACTTTTGAAAATTATAACTACATACGTTTACGGAGAGGGGGGTGGCGCCTAAAATATTTTTAAATTAGAAATCTTTCTGTGTTTTAAAAAGTTTGTATTTACAAGCAAACCTGCGTAGTTGTACATCTTTTCTGCAGCAAGAAATTGCTTACTGTATGTTTTCATACCATTTTTTGTGAGTGTGTGTAAGAGAAAGTGTATTGCGTACAGAGGCAGGTAATGAAATGTAGTAAACTCCTTGACCAGCTTCCTGTCACGTGCCCCACTGCAGTGGGATCATGTGACTCAAGTCGCTGAAAATGAAAGCTGTATGTAGCTGGATGAAATCGGTCGCGCTTGTTTTGATCCTTAATTTGTGTTTTAACGCAACTTATCAGTCGACTGACCTGAAGGTAAGACTGGGTTTTCTATATGTAACAACTGTAGGCTTTGCTTAAATAAGTGAGTTGCACTTTCCTTGTGTATATTACTGACAAACAAAATGTTTGGTGTAGCTATATGTGCCACTACCAGCTAGGAAATGGCCAGTAAGATTGTGGTTTACAGATGTTTTTTTTCCCTTTGTTATGACGTGTATGCAAACGTGTGTGTGGCAGGTATGTAAGCTGTGTGGCGGGACCATCCTAAATAGCTCTGCGGTGGGCCAGTTTTGCTCCTTCTCCGCTGGACGAATAGATCGACGTTGCTGTTTGAGAAATGACAACACAAACGACCCTGAACACATCATCGGGTAGGACTTGCTGCTTTCACGGTCTGTCGGAAACAAAAATTATACCCAAACAGAGTTGTTAAACTCTAATATCAGTTCAAATTGTAAATAACTGTTTAAATAAAAAAATAAATATCTTGTTGTTTCTGGTATAATGACTTTCAATACTGACTGTGTATTAACTTGTATTTGTCTCTGTTAGCACATTAAACACAAATTGCCCCCTCACTTTTTGAAAAGTTAGTTCTTCAGAAATCTCACTAACAAAAAGACTAGAGGTCATGCTGGAGGTGGCAGAGTTGATGATGCTAAGATTAAAAATTAGTATATCAGTGGGACAGCTCAGGTTGAGCGTTTTGGAGACATGGAGAGGCAAGGCTGGTTTGGACATGTGCAGAGGAGGGATGGTGGATAAATTGAACATAGGATGATGAATATGGAGCTGCCAGACAGGAGGAAAAGAGGAAGACTTCAAAGAAGGTTCATGGATGTAGTGAAGGAGGACATGCAGAGGGTGTGACAGAGAAGGATGCTAGGGATAGGGTGAGATGGAGACTGCTGAAAGAAGAAGTTGTTCTTCATAATCTAAACTTTGTGTTTCGTGTTTGTCAGGTTGGATCTGTCCAACTGTTCACTAACCTACATGCAGGATATTCAGGGAGCATCAACAGCTTTCATGATGTAAGTAAATACAGTTTCACACCCTTTATCCACAATTAATGCTGTTGCCTGCACACTAAACAACAGAAGCTCCAGCTTAGACGCTTCCTCTATGATTGTAAGATTATTTTAAATTCAAAGGAAAAGAACAGCTTTTATTGCTACTTCACAGTTTTGTTTTGGGTTTTTTTTTTGTTTTTTTTGCCTGTCATGTCTGGCAATTTTTGAAATCAGAATGATGATCTGAATGCACAGTTATACCAAACATATTTGCTTTTACAAGAAGACCTCTATATGTTTTCTACAGGCTATTCTTTTTCATGTTTTATTTTTTATTTTATTTTATTTATTCTTGCCAGATGTGACTGGCAGGGAAGGAAGAGAACAAGAAAAAAAAAGGAAAGGGGGGGCAAGAATATATATATATATATATACATACAGATATACACATGTGCTACTGCACAGTTTACACTTCACCTGATAAATTGTGGCAAATGGCCTGCACTGCTGCACTCAGGAAGACAAATGCTACATTTACAGGGACTTAATCAGCATGATTTTCATGTTAATAACATTCTTGAGCAGCAAATGAACACAATGGGATGGCTCTGGTTGTCGTAGAGTAAGTTCTCTACCAACTGGAAGGCTGGTGGATTGATCCCTGGCTCCTGCAGTCCAGATATCGAAGTATCCTTAGGCAAAATATGTCAACGTTAGACGAGATGCTTAGGTATATGAATGTGTGTGTGATTGGATGAATGATGCATGTAGTAGAAAGCCCTAGTATTTTTATCTATGTGTCTGCACTTCTAAATGCATTTTACCATATAAATGTTTATATTACAGAGACCTTGCGCGCAATCCCATGGTCATCATCAATGATACAGCATTTCAAGGGTTTAATAAGTTAAACTACATGTAAGTATTCTGCTAAAAAAAGAAGCTTAAATTATGATCAATTCTCTTCCGCATTGGGTTGAGTTTTATTTTTTCTAACTTACTTTCTGTGTAGGATTTTGCCACAAAATATAGATTGTCCAGGAAGCAACACGTCTTGGGAAAAGGTGGAAATCAAAGAGGGAAATCGTCACTGTGTAGGCCAAAGGAATATGTGCAACGAAACTGGACAGCTGTGTAAGTTCCCAACTTTTGCTGTGACACATGCCATCTGAAACTACAGTAGTCACGTTGTTATACATGCCATCTATTGATACTTATTGGTAATCCACAGCCATGAACTGCCCAGAGAATTCCCTCTGCGCCCCCTTTGGCCCGGGCTTCTTTGAGTGCAGCTGCGCTGAAAATTTTCATGGATACAAGTGTCTTCGAGAGGTTCGTTCTGCAAGCAGCCTTAAGTGAATCAACTGTTGTTGCTAAGCTGTTTGATTATTTAAAGTCGTGCATTTGTTAAAACTGTCAATAGGGGGAGTTCCCAGCTCTGCAAGTGTTTGGACCTCTTGCAGCTTCTACAGTTGTGATCTCCTTTCTTCTGTGGGCCACCCAGAGACGTAAGGCCAAATCACCCTGAGGCTGAACTCTAGTCAGCAGGTTTTATTCTGGAACTGACCGTTCTTAAAGGGAAGATGCTAACAGGAAACATGCTGACAAAGTCTGAGGGGACACCAGGCTTCTTTTAAATATTTTTTCAATTCAACGTTACACCTTTTGTGGGGCATTGTGTTTTATTTCAGGGAAATTTACACGTTTGACTTGGAAACTTTTCATTACAATTTTAAAGATTTGCTTAACATTGAAGGTATTTTTGTGAGGAATAACCACGATTAGCACATTGCCCATATTTTTAAATGTAATTCACTGACACCATATTGTTGTGAAGGTGAGATTCTGTGGTTTACAAAATTCTTTATATATGCTGACAGCATGTGCAGTTCTACAAATACTGACTTTATTTCCTGAAGCATATTTGGGCAACAGCTTTTTACATGTTGACCTTACACTTTACTGACAGCAAAGACCGTGTTTGTATTAATGGAAGTTCTGACATGAATCAGCAAAAATGTATTGAGCTTTGATGTGTGCACCTTAAATTTTAATAGCTGCTTAGTTTTAAAAATGTTGTGACACAAAATACCTGTGTCTTTTTGGAGTTGCTTGTGATTTTTTTTTTCATTTACATCTTCAGAATCTTATCACAGTAGTTTTTTCAGATAAAACACAAAATGTGGAAGATATTGTCTTATTTTGTTTATAGATCACATGTGGTAAATGTTTTGATGTTAATGGGTAAGTAAGTTGGTACTCATCTCCAGTGAGATTCAGGGTTCTAATAGGTATCATGTTTACATTATGCACATAGAGAAATAAATAACTTAAAACTGATTCCAGCTGTTAAAATGTAAAGTTCTCCTGCTGGAAAATTCAGTATTAAAGGGCAGTCCTATGTTCTATACATGGCTTCTGGGGACTTAAACATCTGAATATTAATGCACTGACTTGAATATTGCAACTAATACTACTTGGAAAGTGTGTGCATCTAGAGCATGCAGAAAATTCCCCATTTTCAAATATGTGACAATATGAAAACTGAAAACAAACTTAAAAAAAAAGTTTCATGTTATAAATTTGTGTTCAGCTGATCACATCATCATAAAATTCATCTGACCCTTCAACTGTAATTAGTAAACTTTTTCCGTCTAGTTTCAAATTGCATGCCATGGTTGACAACCACCGTGTTGTGAAGCTCAGTGGGGCTGTCTAGGCAATTAAATGTTTTTTAATAAACAGTGGATCTTATAACATGTAACACTGTCTTTTATCAGAACTCACCTTCTTGTCACATTAGCCTGGGAAACAAATCCCCATTTATCCAACACTACCATAAAAACACACGTGGACTCCATTTAAAAAGCATATGTCACTTCAGATATATATTTATTGCATGCTAAAAGCGCAATTGTGTGCAAACATTTGTGCACACAAACAGTTGTTCACTGGTCCACATTTTTGACTCGCAGCACCACAGGGACAGAGGTGCACGGGATCATCCCAAGCTCTGTGATGACTAGGTCTACGAAATCAGGCGGCGTCACGTCGTAGACCAGGTTAAGCAAGCCGAGGGAGGGTTCTTCCTGCCAGTTCTCCAGCTGAGTCTTTCCTTTACGGGTTACAATGAGGTCATCAGGGTCATCTAGAAAGCAAAGATGAGGATAAACTAATGGTTCTCAAAGTTTTGTATATGGAAATAAAGTTGAGCCAAAGCAGAATTTGAGCTAAAAGGCTCACAAACATTAAGTACCAACTGAACAATTAAGCCACTGAATACTTTCCATACCAAGTTCATTAGATACGAAGGAATCTGTCTGCACCCTTTCACAGAACTTGTAGGTCTCACAACACACCAGCACAGGCACATTAAAGGCTTTGGCCACCAGAGCTATCTGCGATGTCCCCACTCGAGACATGACGTAACCATTGGCCAGCAGCGCATGAGCACCAAGGAAAACCTTTGAAACCTAGAAGAGAATAAAAACCCTTAATGTGCTTAGAACTGAATTGTTTGGCTTTCCGCTTGTCAGTGAACTACTACATATCTATGCCTTGCTCAGTTTACTGTAGCACCATGATTACCTCTGGAAGGATGTAAGAGACAGCCGAAATAAGAACGTAGGTGCAGCTGATGCCTTTCTGGACCAAGCGCCTCAGGGCCTCCCTGCCCTCTAGCCGAGGCCTGCTGTCCACTACGATAACACGGAACTTTCTGCTTTTCTCAAAGGCCTCGCAAAGGATGTGGTTGACCAGCGATGAGCTGTCAGGAAGAATGAAACATTTGATGGGTTAATGTCAGAAGAAGATGCACAAGGATGGTTACACAAAACCAAAACAAAGTGTTAAGAATAGACAATTAAGTACTTCTTAATTTAAAAAAAAACCAACTGATTTAACAGTTGAAACTAAGTATATACGTGCAGCTTTAGTGACTTACCATCCATAAACCAGGATGACATCTCCATCACTGATCTTTTGTTTTTCTATGGTGCACTTGGCAATAGCTACACCAGCAAGAATAATCTTCTCATTAATGTAGGACTCGATACAGTCGAGCAGTTTGCTCTTTGCCTAAAAAGATGAAGTACGAGTTATGAAGTACTAGAAGCTTGAAGTGAGCCACACAGAGTTGATGTTAAAATTTCATTATTTAAACAGATTATGTGATTACAATGACAAGTGTGCCACTAACCTCCTCTTCTTTACAGTGACTAGGAATATTGGAGATCTCTTTCTTGATGTATTTGATTGCATTACCCATGCTGGCTGACAGAGGGCGACACTGATTCAGAAAACTGAAAGAAAAACAAGGCAACAGGAATCATTTCATGTGTTAAACCAAACATTTAACAGTAGCGTGAAGGAAACATACTAATGATAAATTACTAAAGATAGTACAATTTTTCCTTTACCTGATATAAGGCTTTAGCTTATTGACCAAGTCTCTTGATAGCTCCTCATTTGGAGGTGTTGTGTAGTCTCTTATTACCTGAAAAAACAAAACACTTGAGCCACTTCTTCAGTCATTCTGAAAAAAACAAATGGCCTCACATGTGACTCTAGAATACTTTGGATTACAGAGGAGTTCATGGTCAACTCAATGACTGCAACGAGCCCAGGTCCTGTGGCTGCAGGACAAGCCCAAATCAACACCCCTCCAACACCGTGCTTGACAGTTGGTATGAGGGGTTTGTGCTGATTTGCTGTTTTGGTTTTCACCTAACTTCTCCACATTGGTCTGGTTTATCCAAAGGATATTGTTCCAGAAATTCTGTGTTGTTTTTTTTTTTAGCTGCAACTTTGAAAAGCTAAGTCATGCTACAATGTTTTTTTTTGTTTTTGTTTTTTTAAGAAAGAACAGGCTTTCCCCATGGCAATACTTCCATACAAACCATAATCATTCAGTCTTTTTCTAATTATACTGTCATAAACTTTAACATTTGACATCCTAACTGAGGCCTGTAGAGTCTGAGATGTAGCGCTTGGATTTTTTGCATTTTCTCTGAGCATTGCAGAGTCTGATCTTGGGGTGAATTTGCTGGCATGTCTACTCCTGGGATGACTGGCAAATGTCTTCAATGTATTGAATGAATGTCTTGAATCCACTTGGGAATAATCTTTCTCACTGTAGAATGATGGACTTCAAATTGTTTCAAAATGGTCTTATAAACCTTCTCAGATTGAGGGGCAGCAAAAATGACTTCTTTAAGACAAATGCTGATGTCTTTACTCCATGGCACTACGTTAACAAACCTGAATGCGCCAGACCAACAAACTGGCAAAACGTCTGCTTTTATAGAGGTGCTCACAGTAACTGGAGATCAGGTAATCAAGTACATTTGATTAGCAGCACCTGGCAGCTAATTATCCTCTTACTTCTTATAGGAGTAATCAGGGTGTACTTATTTTTTCACACACTGCTTCTGCATTTTGGCTTTATTTTGTTTATTAAAAAATGAAAGTGCAATGCCATGTTTTGTAGTTGATCTGAGATTGTATCTACCTAATTTTAGGGACCAGATTCTTTTTACTGTCCTGGCTGCAGTCAGTCCAACTGTCACTGTGTTGGCCTTAATGTTGGAGAGGGAAGACAATGGGGCATGCAAGAATGAATTGTCTCTGCTCTGCAGGACTGTACCTGTTTGAAGCCATGCAGCAGGGCAACAGAGCGAGCATTGGATCCCGCAACAATGCCATGTGAATACTGCAGACCCAGCCTGACAATAGCAGGATGAATCACCGTGGAAGGAATGCTGCAAACCACAAAATAGTCAGTTAATAAGATTTAAGGAAATCCTAAGAGGTCAAAACATATAACTGGAAAAACACAAATCAAAGTCTTTTCAGGTGGCAAAACCAGTCAGTTTACCTGAGTTGCTGTGTTAGAGGAGCTTTGCGGCTGTACTGGTGGAGATGTGAAAACAAGGTGACTTTGTAGCCGTAATCTGAGCGCAGCGGGATCTGAAACATAATGCATAAAACATCCACCAGGTCAGAGATTAAAACAGAGTTAATTAGGTTAAAAAAGGGAGTCACAGCAAAGCCTAGACTGTATTCATTAAGAACTACATTTAACTTTGAGTTCTGTGTGGACTTAGAAGAAACCAAGCCCACAAAATTACAAATTACTGTTAAAATTAATTAACAGTAACCAAAAAGCGGCACGCAGCGCACAGCCTGGTGTTGTAGCAAACAACACGCATACTTTAAAACCCAAATTGCGAACACAACCGCTGTCTCCATGGAAGAGACAATTATGCATCTCTTTCATTAACTCTGTAACATCTAAGCAGTGATAGTGTTGGGTTAAGCTGGATTAGGCTACCAGGTTAGCAAGCAAAACAGAACCCAAAAAAAAAAGGTTAATGGCACACAGTCTGTAAAGCCTGACCACGATGGCTTATACCTTTTTAGCAGCACTGTGCTCTGGTGTCTGAAAGAAATTTTGGGTACAATCACACACAATCACAACTGATGGTTACTGTGTGCAAGGCTTCAATGATTTTACCAAGTATAGCACTTTATTTTAGAGTTACTTGACTGAGACTTTCAATTAATTGGAACAGTTTCAGATTTAATTAGTAAAAGCTTAGATTTCCAAATGATGACTCTGGCACCCGTAGGAGACGTTATACTTCAAATATAACGTGTTGTAAATGTAAAATCACCGAACCGTTTTTTCCATCGACTGAATTTGTTTACAACACTGTATGTTAGATTCATGCATATGAAATAGTTACTTGAGGCATCCGAGATCAGACCATTTTTCATAAAAACAAGTCAAACATTTCTCAAAGAAATTAGCCATTCTGACTATAAATTTAAAGGTTAATTAGAACCACTGTGTATTCAGTGTGTCTTGAATCATTGTTAGGGATCTTTAGAAGTTGCACATAATACTGACCTGTTGTCTTTCCAACTTCTTGGCAAGTTTCTTTAAAACGTCTGGGTTGTCCACTTGAATGTGTTCTGGGAGCCTCTTCACCACTGAAAATGCAAGAAGTGTTAATGTACGCTGATGAGCCAAAACATTAAGATCAACTTGAGTTACATGCTGCTGGTTGTTTGGAAGCTGCTAAACAGCTCTTGAGTCCTGTACTGTGAAGCAGGATCCCATCTTACCCAGGAAACTTCAGAGTTAACTCCGGGTTTTATGTACTATGAAAGTGGTTCAATTCTTACCAGGAATATAACCTACTCTGAAGCAGGTTAGGCTCCAAATTCAAGATCAGCACGTTTGAAACACTGCCTACTGACCAATCAGTTTTCTGGAAAATGAGCATCGGTAATAAAAACAGATTCTTAGACAACTTTATGTCTTGATTTTTTTTTTCTGTTGGCTGCAAACAATTTTACAAAAATGTTATTGTGTAAGTGTTAGTATATGATCCTAAAGCAAGACACCTACACTTGTTGACATTATAAAATCTGCACGTAGACTAAGGCTACATTTGAATTCCATCCATCCGCTTCCGCTTATCCTTGTCAGAGTCGCAGGGGGGCTGGAGCCTATCCCAGCTGACACTGGGCGAGAGGCAGGGTTTTTTTTATATTTGATCTTGACTCTCAGACTGTTAAACACCATCCGGGCTATAACTGAAAGAATAAAAATTAAAATTTAACAAAACCCCTTATTGTAATCCATCTGATTCTCCCACCAATCGGTCTTATTCCAGCATATTTCCCAGCAGCCAATCATGAGATCAAAGTTTGGCCTTACAACTACCACTGTTAGTGGGTATTTATCACTGCCAACTACGAGCACTTCACAGCCATGCAGTTTTTGGGATGAAACAAATAGGTTATCAGGTCCTTGTCCTTGACTGTTCACTTTATATATTACACATTAACATGCACCACTGTTACAAGATAGTCAATGTTTTTATCTTAATCTGTGAGATATTTTAATGATTTGGCTCAACAGTGCATGCAATATTTTCAGAAAGAAGGCCATCCTCATGGGTACCTGGTTGCAGCTCGCTGGGAGTTGCTTTTGGTTTGCTCGTGGCTGCCTGCTGTCCCGCCTCGCCCTTCTTGTTCTGTTTGCTGGCCCTCTCAGCCTCTTGCCGAGCTCTCCTCTCAGCTTTCAGCTCCGCTTTAGTCTTCGCCGGCTTGTCTGCAGGTGCAGAAGCCTCTGAGGCAGGCACGGAAACAGGCGCAGGAGCAGGCACTGCTGAAGAAGCTGGCAAAGACCAAAAGGGAAACAAATGTCAGGTTAAAAAAAAAAAAAAAAAAGGGCACCCGGG
>VUQJ01002943.1:0-10342 GCA_015108635.1 Andinoacara biseriatus | reverse complement strand
AAAAAAAGATCACACTGTGCATCTGGCTACAGCAACACCTGCTGCTGCCTAAGTAGCAAGCACCTTTCTGCGCTGTGGGTTGTGTCGGAGGCTGGGGTGCCGGAGCTGCTGAAATGACCGGCTGCTTTTCCTTCTCGTTTTCCTCTGAAGCCTTGTCATCCTTTTTCTCTTTGTTTTTCTTCTGCTGTTTCTTCTCTTTTCTCAGCCGCTGCTTCTCCTCCTTGGTCAGGTCTTTGCCTTCACTCTGTCAAGTGACAGTGTCAGAAAAGAGAGTCAAGAAAAACCTAATTATTAAGGAAAACATTAGCCTCCTAAAAAAATTTGTAATAAATGTCACGAAAACACCAACACCAACCTTTGCACGTTCAATTTCATTTTTCTTCCCGGGTCCATCTGTAATACCACCAATAGATGATGATGTTATTAGTTTACTTAGCATTATAATCTACTTACGTTACTTTTTCTACCAGGCAGGTGGCTGTGATTCTATGCTTCATTCTGTTAGCTGCTTTTAGTTTGCACCGTATCAGTGACACCAGTAACAAAACTAGTGTAGTGTATTATCCTCACAGCACAGTAACAACTAGAAACATGCATAATGTACATGCAAAAAACTAACTCGAAAAGATGATGCAATACATTCACCGTGGCTACGGCAGGAGTACCGATTACATGCTCGCGATGCTAACGCTAGCAGCTGGAAAATTAACTTTGCTACCAGCTAAAAACAAAGTCTCCAAATTAAGCGCTATGAGTATGAGCTACTTCTTCGTAACGCCCGCCACGAAAGAGTAAAAACTAAAAGAAAAATGTAATAAACTGCAGCTTTTTACACACTCTGAAACCCACCTGTCACTCCACTGTCAGCCATGTTTACAATGCTGCTTCACTTCCTCTGCTGCTGTAGAAACTACAGCCATTAAAACATATATCGCCCCCTGGTGGCTAAAAACGTGTGTTTACGGGTATAAGATGCAGCTTTCGCCGATTTCCCAAATGCAGTACTGTTTAAGTTTTCTGGGTTTTATTAACGCGCCCTCGGTTACACATTGGACTTTTTTGTATTAAAAATTTTTTTATTTACATTTTATCCACAATAGGTCACATAGCTAGAGACTCGACTATCTACATTAACTTTGGAGACTAAAAAAAATATATCAAATTATTTTTCAATAAATATCAAATTTTCTACATTATACAGTTTTTTCATCAAATTCTAAATTATCTTATTTAAACATTTGGCTTGTTTTCTGTGTTCTGACGTGCATAAAATAAAGGTTTATGAGATTTGTAGGCCATTGCATTCTGTTCTTATTTACATTTTAACAGTTGTCCCAATTAATGATGATGATGTTAAAAGCAAAGGATTCATTATTAAAATCTAATTCATCCAGTATTCATGGTTAAAATGCTGAGGTTAATTATCCTCTCTGACAGCAGTTTAATATATATGGTATTATCCAGTGCACCATCTTGCCTTTTGGTAAGTTATATCAATAAGAGAAGCATTTACTATGGGGAAGATTTTTTTGAGTTTATTTTATTTTAGAATTTGCTGGTTTAAACACAGTGAAAAAATCATGGAAGGACACGCAACAGTAGCAGATGTGCAGTCCTGATCCCACCATGGGGGCTGTTCTGTGTGTGCTTATTTGCATCCCCCTTAACATCTCCACAGTTAGACAAAGTTTATTTTTTATGGACACAGCTGAAGTCTTGGTATTATATATATTATTCTCCATAACACAAAAGAATAGCCAAAATAAATGTTATTGTTCTACATTGTGGGAAATTTGGATCGGGTTTCCACCAAGTCATTGAAATATTTCCACATACATGAAATATGATGGAAACAAAACAAGAAGGTTTAATGAAAATTACACCAATGTACTATAAATAGGTACTAGTTACAGTAACTTTGCTACAAGTGTAAAAATAACTGTAAAATAAATATTAATAGAAAAAGCTTTTTCAATTTTTTTTACAGCATCATTTAAAATTTTGTTTGAAGTTGGGATAAAAGAGTTCCTGGATCTATTCAGACAACACAGGGATATTCCAAACCTCAGCCTGGTATTCAGTGTGTAGCGTATGGAATCAAAATAGTGCAGGGTTATTAGATTGTTTGCTTGCCTTAGCACAGCCGTTTGTAAATAGTCTGCAGGCATGAGTACTGCCTGCACCCACACAGCAAACATCCTAGCGAGAAACAACATATTGCTGTATATATACATCATGAGTGCTATCCATGGTACTGAAATTTCTGGCCTGGCCTGTAATATTAGCTTTTCGCATATATTATACAGTCCGTTCTGATTCTCTGTCCCTGTACTGCTACACCTGCACTCCTTTACTGATTCAATAATTTACTGAGTTATAATTTACTGCCATTTTTGTCCTTTTGTAAATCTTAAATTGGGTAGTATAATGCAAATGCTTTCAGCTGCTGCACATAATGCATCTTTGTATCTTTCCTTCAGTACAAAAAGGACTTCAGGGTGAATCACAAGAACAGGAATTCAATACTTTACACTGTCAATGATCTTTTATTTGATTTCTAATCACATATTCACATAAACAATCAATACCCAGCTTCTGATGAAGTTTTTAATTTGATCTGCATCATAAAATCTATCTATTCACCACCTCCAGATTAGGCAGCGTTACACCACAAGGCCTCAGTGTGTCTGACTCCCGGCTGGTGCGTGCTGACAGAATTCACGGCGCAGTAGCTGGTTGAAGGGGACCAAACCTCACAGAAACACCTGACTTGGTTCCGTTTGACCAGCCACAGCAAGGCGTGTTGCTTCAGCTGCAAGAGGCAGAGCAAGAGAGAGAGAGAGAGAGAGAGCAGGAGGGAGTCGAGTCAAGAGGGAAAGTTATAGGGGCAAAGGTCACAGAAAAAGATGGACCGAAGATGAAATATTGTAGAAGATAGACATCATCCGCAGGCAGTCAGGGCTGCTGAGTCCTCTTCAGTCTTACCTGATGGAATATAGAGACAGAAAAGGAGATGTTACGATACAGAAAGGAGTGCTTCTGTGTTACCAAGCAGATAGTTCCTATTTAGAGGTTTGGGAACTCTGACAGCCGGTGACATCTCTCCATTTCCTTCCAAATCCAGCCAATGGTAGCGACCTTTCACCCCCAGTGACAGCTCCGTATCTCTGCCCTCCCCTCCCCTCTTCCCTTTTTGAGAGTTCTGTGGTTGCTATAATGGGTGACAGCTGTGCTCTGTCAATCCTCCTTGACTGTCACCAGTTGGGGCAGGGCAGGAATTTTTCAAGAAGTCCCTGAGACCCGATCAGCGGCCCTGGGAGTAATGCTAACTGCACACGTGCCTGAGCTGAAGGAGAGGGAATACGCCTTTCACCTGTTGTCCTGACACACACACACACACACACACACACACACCCTAACACCCCCACCCCAATAAAACAGAGACATAATTTTCAGAATAAAGAAGAATTAAAGAATAACATAAAAAATGATGTCGATGCTCGAGTCTCCTTGAAACCACACACTTCCTTACATTCCATAAGTGGCGTATTAATATGGGGATATAAGGAAGCATGTCCTCACAAGGGACAACAACTGGATTCGCTGCTCCTCGGACACAAAGCACCCTTTCATAGCCACGCACGAAGAGTAGCGGGAAGAACCGGCTTAACGGTGGTTAAGTGTGACAGAGTGAGTAAAGACAAATGGAGCGAAGCAGACACACCACCTCCGCAAAACTAGAAGCAAGCAAGAGGAAATTCATTTTCGGTCTCCATGGGTTATATTCTGACTAAAGTTTTTCTCATACAAGTAAAAAGCGGATTTTCTGATAGTAAAAGATAAATAAGTGGACCGTTAATGCCGGCAGCTCTTTGACGGGTAATACCAGTGTGATGATGCTGAACTGAGTTTAAATAACTCAGGTGGGTGAAACAAATACTGAGTCCCATCAAACAAAGGTCATCATTCTTTTTTTTTATTTCCCAAACATCACGCCATGCCAAGTCCCGACAGTTGTGGCAAGTGATCCTTAAGAACGGAAACAATTCCTTTTAAACTGGATTTCCTTTTTTAAATGGCTCGAGTAGATTTTAAATGTGTTGTACTCACCTTCCATGAATTCCTCGTGCCTCCTCTGGTAGTTTTCTCGTGGTGACTAGCTGGGGTTAAGAGTGGAGGCCACAGTCCGCCTCTCCTTCACAGATACAAGTGGTGACTTCCTTGATAAACCTTAACACTTCTGAGCCAACTAGCCCAGAACCAAATGGCCGATAGAAAGACTCATCTACTGTAATTAGTCTAGGACGGCTCCCCTGAGAGTCAGCAAATTTCCTGATTCTTTCCTGTATCACACCTCAGCTTCCCCCTCACCTGACAGAGGTGGCTGTCACGTTGTGCTGTGTCTTAAGTAAAATTGAGACAAAGCCCGTTTGAGACTTCAGTCTACTCACACGAAATAACACAAGCACAAGAACCCAAAGTCTGAATGTGGAAAGGTTTTTGGCTGACAGATAACTTTGTGTCTCTCTGCTGTGCAAGCGAACCCCATTTTTCAGTAATTCAAAAACAGACCAAACTCAACCTCACTCTTTATCCCTGAAGTTGTCCTCTGCCTTTTATCCACCCATCAAAGCCAAGCTCATGAAACTAACCCTCTGCTTTCTGATAACCAGCTTCACCCTGCTCCTCTCCTCTCTTCACCCTCAGGTCTCCAGCGATCAACCATCCTCCTCTGTATCTGGCCAGTGGATTGTGCCCACAGTGGGCCTTGCAGATCGGCCTTTTCTATGGCTCCAGGAGTGGCCCCCTCCAATGCGGCCTCCCACCTGTTGGTGTCCTTTAGCAGCCCGGGCCTCTCCTGTGCCTCCTGTCCGGCCCAATCAGGGCTCTGACAGGGGGGAGCCAGCCTGTGAAATCACACCTCTCAGCTGTTCACACTGGGCTCGAGACACCCTACACCCCTGCCGTTCCTCTGTTCGGACCCCCACCCCATCCTGCCTCTATTTTACACCGAATGTCAATGGCTCCTTTTCGGATTAAAAAAAAAAAGGTTACAAGGAGAAACAAGGAAGCAACTGCAAGAGGGGCGTGTTTTACTAGGTTTTGGGGGGTACAGTCCGAGCAGCAGTTACGGCAGGCCGTGAGTCACAGCTGAAGCCAAGGTTGAGTTTCAGCCCTCTTTGGTTTCTTAGATTCGCTTAACTTCATTGTATCGTTTACAGCAGAGGAAAAAGTGACGCTTGTGTTTATCAGGTTCATGTAATGACATTTCAATGACATTTCAAGTGTGCGATGATTTAGGTGACTGAAATTAGTGGCATCACATGATAAGTCTTGTCTGCTTCACAGTGCGCCAAATGTGGCCAAACGCTTTGACAAACTGTAATGTAAACTCGCGTCCACGCAACACGGCCGATATGCGTGTGGAGCGCGAATAAAGTTATACGGGTGTTCCCGTGGCCTCATAAAAAGAAAGCAATAAATTCTTCAGTGGCCACAAGGTGACCATTCTGCCACCATGACACCCAGAGCGCAACGCTCAACTTGAAATAAGCGACTTTTGTGGGCAAATGTGTCGAGGCCAGTGAGAACATGGCTTTTTTCCTCGGGATCTGCTGCTGTATAGAATGACAGCTCTGAAGCATCTGCATGCAGCGATGACCACTACCGTAGAGGCAAACAGGCCGGGCTCAGGGGGTTCATTTTCCTCTGCAGCAAGCACAAGCTGCTCCACTAAGGTCAACACCTGTGTTCTAAAATCAGCGCTGGGGTTGGGTGTGATAGGAACCCGGGCCTCATTCACAGAAAGCTCGAGCTCAGAGAGAGGGGCTTATACTGAAACCTAACGCTCTCGCTATTTTCGAGGCACTCGCCGTCCACAAATAGCATCCCCGATGCATCTTTGTGGCTCCCGTTTTTTTTCTTCTCCCCCCTCCGCCACAGGATGTTGTCTAAATTCGACAGTTGTTCAATATTTCCCATGGCCCTGAGCCAGGGTGTATCACAAATGCAACATTTCCACTAATGCCAGCTATGCGCCGCGGCCTTGCTCGTTATATCTGAGTGCTTGGAATATCGGATGACTTTTGTTGCTGAGTGGAATTCTTGCTCGCTCGCACCGGACACAGTGGTAAAGACACAAATCATAATCCTTCTGTTCCTCTTTGCGGATCACTGTCAATACTGGCTTATAGGCCGGGGATTTGCCAGCAAACACTCGCATCTAATCATCTGTTTCTCCTTCATCATGTGTCATGCATCATGCAAAAGAGCTCACCTTACCCTCTGATTCTTTTTTTCATCTGTCTACACCTCTTCTGATTTTTTTTTTTCACTTCCAGTTATCAGTCTGGTGATCCCCAATCCTCCCAAAACACACTCTAAACAGGGACATTGGCGCATTTTAAGAGCAATTAAGTCAAATCAGTACAGGAGTTGAATAGCTGCATGTTATCTACAAATTGGGCCAGGGAGGTTATTTTTAACTACTGTTCACATACCGGGGCGCCGTTTCCTAATCGCTTTGTTCCTCTGTCATACCCATCTGCCCTGCTGCCAATGTCTCACTGCTTCTGGGGAGGTCACAACACACTTCTCTTGACAGGAGGAAATAATTTCCCTAAGGATGGCAGGCGGGAGTTTGAATGATGAACCCCAGCCCAGTTTCTTCAACTGTGGATAATATGGAATTCTATTGGTATAAATAAACTGGCAGCTGACACCAGACCAGAACTTGCACATGCACAGGATAGGAAAACCTCACAGAGCGACCCCCTCACCCCCTTCTAGCAGGAAAGCTCCTGTAGGAGGTGGAGGGTTAACACATTACTTAAAAGTACAACTTAACGGGAAGATTTGAGGTGTTACAGAGTGGAATTATGGTCACAAATAATAATTCAGAGCATCTAAAAAGTTAGTGTACAATTTTTACGAGTTCTAAAGGTATTCTAAAAAATATTAGGAGCTGCACTAATTCAATAACAAGCCAAGAAATAAAAGTGATCTGCTTAATCCTGACAATGGTAAGACAGTACTGGGCTGCTGACTCATTACGTGGTCTGATATTAATGCCGCTCTCTGTCCTTCCCTGGGCACAGCAATTGCCAGGACTTAGGTTGACACAGCTGCTGATGGAAGCCCACTCGGTGTGGTGAAGCGATGGAGAGGAAAGGCCAAAGGTCAGCAGCATTTATGCTGAAAGAGAGAACAGGTGATGGAGAGGTGAAGGAAACTCACTCACATGATTCAAGAAGGGGACAGAAGGATTTAGATGGACACTTCGAGGTTGTGAGATTTAGGACTGAGGAAATGCAGCAGGTAGTGATCAGAGTGTCTCTATTGTTTGGTGTTTGGTTACAACACAGCAAACACTTTTACGTTCATTCCAACAACACAAACGCACAGAGAAAAAGGAGCACTTACTTAAACTCGCTTTTAATGTGACACCCTAAATTCCCAAGCCACCCAAAGGTGCTAAAACAGGAAACACATCCCACACTTTTCTCACCAACCAGACAATAAGGACATGAAAGGGTTCTGGGTGTTGCATTGGAGCCTGTGCCACCCTAAAAGGGCCTGTTGCAACAGTCAGGGGTGACAGGTGAGGTGAGACTTCAGAGCATTATTATTTATTAAGTATAATTTTATTAAACATTTACATTCAATGTGCTATTGTGTCCCACCATGAGGAGGCAAATTCGGGGACCTTAATTATATAACTCTTGATTGCAATAACATTCTCAAATGACTTTAAAAATGACAGCAATTGGATAGAACTAGTTTGTCAAGCATTGTGTATGCAATACAGAGTAAGAGGGTTTTTTAAAAAAAATAATAACTGGATCACTTTAGAAATGTCTCAAGTCATAGTGGAAACCAAGACTTAAAGGTGGAAAGTATCTGACACCATACATTCTCCTATGTATCAATATACAGTATGTGTGTATATAAATAGTATGGCAAACTGTGGATCCATATCAAGATACCGATTACTGCGGTCAGAAGGTTGAATTACATTTTCACTGTGGTAAATCAGAAGCAAAAATTTTTTACTAAATACTGTTGCTTGCTAGTTTAATGCTGATGACAGTTTTGAGCAGTGTGGTGGAACAAGAAATGTCTCATTGTAATGAATAATGTGATTGAAGATATAAACTGTTTTGTGTTCAGGCCCATAATTTCCTCAAAAGGTTTCCTGAAAAGAACTTTTCACTTTGGTAAAAATAATTGGGATGATGGACACAAATTTTAATAACATTATATAAAGAGAGCTGAATTTGTAACACCGGAAGAGTTTTCTCATCTGAAGACACATTGACATTCTTCTGAATGTTCGACTTCCTAAGAGTTAAGTGGAATTGATTCATTTCAGGGAGTAACAATTGGCATGTGACACATTCCTTTCCTGGAGCCTTCTTGTACATAGACAGCTGTCAGTATGCATTCACCACAGAGACGACAAACATAAGACTCTGTAGATATTGTGTACATAATGAATAATTTGATAATTAACACAACAGATTTACTACTGATGGTAAAGCAAGCAACTTAAAAACCATTAAAAAAAATAACATGAAAAAGAAGAGAAATCATCAATAAGCATGCAAATTAAAACCATTCAAAAAAAATGGAGCAAATATAATAAGAATGATAAAACCAAAAAATTATGAAGAATAACAGAAGTAGAAACAAAATACAGTAATAATTAAAACCAACAAAAGAGCAGTAAAAAGGTAATGCCAATAAAAGAAGCAGAAATTAAATAAAAAATAATTGATTATTAAAGAATATTTAAGGCTACATGTAAGGTTTTAGGCTGTTATTACGTACTCTGCACATTTCCATTTCAGTTGTACATGATAAAACCCCAGTTTTTTTTTTCTTCACAATAAACTTTCTTTCATTACATGTTTTCACATAATCCTTTGCAGTGTCTCCCGGCTGAAAAATGAGCAGCCTATGGACACCCAAGTGCCTGTGGGGGTCGTGAGTAAGCCAGTTGTCAGACTCCCACCAAAAGGGAATGACAACTGCCGGAGAGCCAGAAGCAACAGCAGCAGCAGCGGCGGCCCGGAGATAAAACAGAGATGAGTTTTATGGTGGCCAGAGAGTGCGGGATCAGCTGAATCAGCTGCCCAGCTGAGAATGCTTAAAGTCAGAGTCAGCAGTGAGCATCGACAGTCTCTGTTCTGTCCACCTGTTGTGCTTTACCTTCTGAAAACCGCTTTTCAGGAAGTTTACTTTACTTTAAGTAACTGCTCTTTGGTGCATCATGTGCAGAGATATGGAGTGGACAATGGCAGAAAAAGAAAAACAGATACTAAAGATGATCAGGAGTTAGAAAAGATTTGGTAGGCTAATGGCAGCATCACAGTATTTTCATTATTCCAAACTGCAATTATGATTGTGTGGCTTAAAAATTAATTTGTAAATGCTGCTAAAAAGAACTATAAAATTCAGCAATTGCCACTAATGTTAACTAACACAAACGGGAACGTTTCCTGGCAAAGACGCTGATGTTGTGTAATTTGTTAAAGCTGCTAACGCTGTACAGATAGCTAATTCAAACCACTCAGTAGCCACATAAACAGACAACTCAACGTCATCAAGTTATTTGGGGGATGTGATGCCCTGATGGTCATCAGAGGTTTTCCCAATGCTGAAAAAGCATCCAGTGCCCTAGAAAGTGTGGCCTACTGTGGAGTACTGGGATAAGATATTAAAAGTCTTGGTGGTGTGTGGGTGTGTGTGTGAAATATTAAATGTCTAGTCAAAGGGTAGCTAGGGGTCATTTTTACTGTGCACATACCCTCACAGCGAATGGTTCTTTCCACTTAATTCTGACGATTAAGAATGTGCAGGATGTCTGTGTGAGTGTGACTGGACAGCTACATTTTATCCTGTCATGTTTTGTTATCACGATGCCTTAGTCAAAACTATAATAAGTTTAAAAAAAAAAATTAAAAAGGAAACAAACATTTTAAGTCACTCAGCAGCAGTATTTTTCATCTGCAGTTTATTTACAACAAAACAAGTGGTAATAAAATTAAATGCCACCCTCATATCAATTTCATACGCAATTTTCTTCCCACTTGGATTCCCCTGAATGCCTTTATTGTCAATGCAAAATATTAGAGATCTTATACAGTGATTGGAAAATAAAACCACCAAAACTACAGGTTTCATAGTAATTGGCTTTTCATTCTGTACTCTTAAAATAAATCCAATTTAACTCTGCACCCATCAAACACCTCTCCTCATCCTCTCCATCCCCCTCATGGGCGGTAACAGCTGTGCTGTCACCCCGAGTCACATGACATGGGCAGGTGGGAGAAACCTATGT
>VUQJ01002942.1:23423-35784 GCA_015108635.1 Andinoacara biseriatus | reverse complement strand
CCAAGCACCAGCCTCTTTTTAAAGTGTCCAGTGGTGTCATTCTTACTTAATCATGACAGATTGATCTCCAGCCCTGTCCTCATCAACACTCACACCTGTGTTAATGGAGCAATCACTGAAACGATGTTAGCTGGTCCTTTTAAGGCGGGGCTGCAATGAAGTTGAAATGTGTTTTGGGGGATAAAGTTCATTTTCTAGACGAATATTGACTTTGCAATTAATTGCTGTTAAGATGATCACTCTTTATAACATTCTGGAGTATATGCAAATTGCCATTATAAAAACTGAAGCAGTGGACTTTGTAAATATTAACATTTGCATCATTCTCAAAACTTTTGGCCATGACTGTAGACTCAAAGTTGGGAAGCACAGTGGAAGCCAACAATAGACGCAGGTGATGATAGCAACACTGTTAAAGTTTATATATGCAGTTATATTAGTCTTTGAAATTAGTTACATAATTCTTCAAAACAACTAGAAAATAAGTAAATGAAGGCATTATGATGATGGATGATATCACTGCTTCTAGAGTGGCCAAAGACACAATAATCAAGCAGTCATAGTCGACCTAGATGAAGTGTACAGTTGTCTCTGCAATAATTGGTTCCTCTGGGTTTCATAGCCTCTAGACAAGAATCTAAGGATGGGAGTGTCACCGCTGGCGTCCTGTTAGCAGACTCCCAACATCCTGCCACAAGCACAAGACGGCCATGAAGATAAAAACTAGTGTAAATACACACCTGCTCAATGAAAACAACAGTACATGTAACTGAGAGTTCACATTATTGACAAAGGTAATCTCTCCATCACTGTACGGGTGTGTCTGAGCTTTGCATTCAAATATTTGCACATGACTGCAAACACTGGCGTGATGATGATTGGACTTTTGTACGGGCTGCAGACCTCCTGGCTCTAAATAATCAGCTGAGCTTCATATGTTTGAGTACATTTATAGATTTAAAAATGCATCAAAAAGCTCAACAGCGCCCACTACTGTGTCACACACTTGGACTGTATAAAAAAGCCTCCAGATCAGAAAAGAGAAGCCGATACAGAAACATGCATTTCTTGTAATGGCCAGCAGGGGACACCTCCTCCTTTTGCCTCCCTTGATAAGTCAACACTTTCCTCGTGATTTTATGGTCTCAATAATTAGTTTAGAGGGTTTTTTTAATAAGATATAACGTCCATTTTCTAAATCTCCCAAAGTCAAGAGTGCTGCAGGCCACTCAAAAAACCAGAAAATCCCATGTCATCCCATCGTTAAGGTTTAGCAAAGAGCAACGAGGTATAGAGCCTACTTACATCTTTTATATACAGTCTAAAGCAGGGCTGCTCAAGTCCAGGCCTCGAGAGCCCCTGTCCTGCAGGTTTTAGATGTGTCTCTGCTGCAACACACCTGAGTCAAATAGAGAAGTCATTAGCAGGACTCTAGAGAACTTGCTATTGACTTCTCTATTTGAGTCTGGAGTCTGGCCTGGACTTGAGCAGCCCTGGTCTAAAGTGACAGAGCGATCACGTCTCTTTCACATGCACAGACGAAATCTATGCAAAGCATGGAAAAGGGAAAAAATTGGGTTTTCAGCTCTTTTAAAATTTACTCTCTCTCCTTAGCAGCATTCACACCAGACCATCTGAGCTCCATGACACACTGCACCAGTTAAATAATTATGTTTAGCTTTTGTGCGCCTAACTTTAATAGAGTTGGAGTTTTGGGGGCTTTCGGAGGCTGGATATGGACGTACTATGAGAGGAATTTCGGTTGTGGCAAGACATCAAAGATGCATCACATGACTGTCTGCTTGACTTCCACATCTAAATATGATTCTTCATGCACCAAGGAGGGGTCCCATGGGGGGAAAATATTATTGCATTACGACCAGTTATCAAGGGGAACATTTATTTCTCCATTCTGTACATGAGGAGCATTTTGTCCTGCGTAAGGTGAATTCAATTGAGTACTATTAGTTCAAATGTATTTTCTGGTCTATTTCATCCTGATCGTTTTAGACGTGACCCTCTGAGATATTGTGAAACCAGATTTGGGGACGATGAGACTGTGTGAAGCTGTATTATAACCATCTGAATATTTCTGTGCCAGTGTGTCTTGATTGGTTCAGTACGAGTGGAAGGGACATATGAAGTGCATTTACTTTAATAGTTCAGAGACGTAAGGGGTATTATTTAAACCATTAACTGTCCAGTACAGCTAAATATTTGTGGTAATGTGCCTTAAGTATGTTTTCTTTACATTAATATTTCTTAAAGCTGCGTTATACGTGTTTCTCGTCTCATTCTCTTTTTCTTTCTCCAGATCACCGACATGAACAGACGGATGTCAGCCATTGAGACTCTACTGAACCGCTTAGAGCAGAAGGTCACCTCAACATACGAGCAGGTACATCTATTAGACGGCACACCGCAGGCGCCAAAGAATCATGATCATCAGCTTCTTAGCAGCAGTTTAGAAAAAGCTTTGGGACTTGAATGAGGAGAACAATAAAAGTAAAAAGACTGAAAGAGCTTTTTTTCCTTCCCTGGCTGGATTGTGCCTCAATTTTAGCAAAACACTGAAATTTGAAGCTCAAACTTATTGGCTACAGAAGTGCACATGTCAAGGCAAGTTATGACATATGATGGTCATGTTTCCATAAATATGAAGATGTTGCAGCTTGAATTTATTACCTGACTTTCCGAAAAGTTGGAATGATGTGTAAAAAAAAAAATGCAGAGTGAACTCTGCGAGGATTTTTCAAATCATTTAAAGCCTGAATTTACATCAGAATAGCTCAGATGGAATATTTGCTTCCCTTGAATTTAACATCAGCAGCATGTTAAAAAAGGTAGGCGCAGGGCAAGCCCCCCTCCCCCGTGTTGCATCACCTCTTCTTTTAGTAAAGTGTTAGCGAACACTTATTAGAGGACACTGCAGGTCGAGTTTTTAATTTGCAGCTGTGTGCCAGCATTACTCCGTCATTTTAAAGTAATGCAGCAAATGTGTACCTGCATTTGAATTTTATTACATCACAATGTCAGGGCTGCGTTTACACTTGTTATGCTGCCCTCAAGTGGCCAAACCTGATGTACCTGCATAATGATCAACAGGTGATTTATGAAATTTCCTAATAATGAGAATTTATTTGCAGCTTGTTGTTCTTGCATTGTAATAATTGGGGTGGGGGTGGGGGGCAGTTACTCATAATCAACTGTGTGGCCTCATGTGGCTTCAGTGTCTGTCTTTAATTGGGCTGCGAGCTCTCAAACCCACAGCAGTATCATCAGAGACTGAGCCAAGCCACAAAAACAGCAAACCGTAAACAAATGCAGAACTCAGACTCAGTCGCTAATTAATGGATATTCAACTTCAAATGAGGGCAATAGTTGATGGGCTCATGCTTTTCCTGTCTCTTGTGGCAAAGCACAGCTTAAATTAATTTGCATATAGCACATGTTCTGACTGTTGTATCTGCACGCGATATGTCTGTGTCACTGTCCATGTGATCAGCATAGGAACAATAAAGTTCTCATGTTTTCATGCATGCATGTTCTAGTTCTTGTTTAGGGTTGCTAGCTCATTCATATCATAGTGGGAATCCTTGTTAGCATTTCTCCCGTCATCATTCTGCTGTTGCTTTGTGCTAAAGATACAAAAAAAAAAAGACCTAAAACAAAACAACTGTTAAGTGTCACAGTTGCAGGGCAACACCAGTCAATTTTGATCATGCTGCGCGACACGCAGACACACAAAAGATTAGGATACAAGACGTGAATTATATGGAGCATGTCCGAAACAGCAACATCAGATAGGATAATAGCATTTTATCTTATCAACTCAATTTCTAATTTGCAATAAGATTAAGACAGATCTGTTTCTGTGAGCGGCCAAGCCGTCTATCACTCGCTGCAGCGCAGATGCACCCACAGAGACCCTGCTCCCAGTGACGGTCCTGCAGAAAAGCACGAGTTCAGAAGTTTGGTTACACTTTACAAGCGCTGAATGCTGACGCTGCTCATTGCCACACATGCAACAAGGTTTTTGCACATGTGGAAAAAATTTCGAGCATCCCGTGGCTCTCCCCGTCACTGTTGTGGGTATGTCTGAATGAAAATGTGAGGGAAAAAATGATGTAAAACTATGTCTGAATGTTGTGATGAAGCCATAACCCACATCTTAAAAGGGTTCGTGTTTCACTTTTTCAAAAGCAAAACAATGCTAGTGTGCCATTATACATTAGGCAGCAATCAGATCAGATTAAAGCGCCGCTCTTGTTTGTACTATTGGAAAGGCTATTAAATTAAAGGCCGACCTGGGAAAATTCAAAGCTTAAGAGGGCTGCTGTGCAATGATGGAGCATTGTGGAGCATTTCTCAAAGTATTATTTGCAGCTTTAATGGATAATAGAAGATGGCCGTTGGGAAGTTGGGGGAATGAAAGTTCCCCCCAAATCGAACCAGTATGTTAGGGTGTGGCCTCGGACATGGTCGGTGTCCGAGGCCACCAAAGTACATCAGTCTGTCTCTGGCCTGGGAAAGAAAACTGGAGCGCCCAATCGAAAAACAGAAAAACACCATCAGTAATAGAGCATTGGTGCATCATACATCCTGCTTCCATTCAGGCAGTACATTTTAAATTTCTCTAATGATTCCCATTAGGTTAATGAGCAGGTCATTCAAGATCCAAAGTAAAAGCGTTAACTATACAGGATTTACCTTTATCTCAGTCACATTTGCTCCGCTTTTTTTCCCAACCAGGCTCCTCCGACTCCAAGCAGCACCTCTCCTCTTCCTCAGTGGCAGGAAGTGGACCTGGAAGAGCAGCAGCTCAGGCAGAGGCTGCACGAGATGACCGACAACATCAGCGACCACAGCCTGACCTCTGATGATGAGGACGAGCCCAGGAGGCCACACTCCCCCCAAGAAATCCCAGCATGGAGGAGCCCACAGGCGGATCCTAAACCTTCCAAAATACCTACCAGACCCACATCCAGAGGCAGCACTGTGGTCTCTGGGCTTGAGGAGGAGCAGCTTCAGCAGACTGACTCTCTGAAGGTAGAAATTTCTCTGGCAGTTTTATAAGAAATCAGATTCTTTATGCTCACACAAGCATTCATTACCGGTTTGTTTACCGACAGAGAGAGAGATGTACGTCGTGAACATCTGGCATGCTGCACTTGCTAAAAACAGCATGGCTCATGAAATTCCATCCAACCTCTGCTGAAAATCAGTTCAAGGACAAACTGCAATCGTAAATCAAGTCACTCAAGCCTTCGGTTTATTTTTCCTCTCCAGCCATCTCTTCCAGATTTTCTTAAACAAAGAATTGATTAAACAAATAACTTCTGCTTAGCTGCCGTGCTAATTTTCCTCAACTGTGTTCAGTTGCAGTTCTTTTCCTTTAAGCTCCAGCTCGCTGGATGTTTTTCACTACAAGCCTGTTCAGTCTGCGTTTGCTCGAGGCACTGGTTTGTGGTGTTCCCTCACCATATTTGAATGCAGTGGCATTCAGTGGACATGTCAGCAAGAGGCCGGCCACATACGTAGTACACCAGAGGCGAAGGAGAAGTCATAGGCATTCACCTGCTGTGGAATGACATTTAAATTCATACATACACTTTCAGACTCAAGATATGAAGCATCATACCTATGTTTCATCATCACCAAAGAAGCAAAGAAGAGAAGAAGAAGAAGAAAAACATTGTTGGGAGCAGTGATGGTTCTACAGTCTTACAGCTGCTGGAAGGAAGTATCTGCGGCTCCTTTGTGAATTTAGGATGCAGCCGTCTGTCACTGAAGGAGCTCCAGCTCAGCAACAGCTTCATGCATGGGGTGGGAGACCCTGTCCATCAGTGATGTTATTTTGGTCAGAGTCATTCTGTTTCCCACCACCTGCACTGCGTCAAGAGGACATCCTAGGACAGAGCTGGCCTTCTTGATGAGCTTGTCTAACCGCTTCCTCTCAGCTTTAGATAAGCTGCTGCTAAAACATGCTGCTGTTTAGAAGATGGCTGATGCTACCACAGTGTCATAGAAGGTCTTCAGGAGCGCCCCCTGCACTCCAAAAGACCTCAGCCTCCTCAGCAGGTAGAGTCTGCTCTGACCCTTCCTGTAAAGCACATCAGTGTGAGTCCAGTTTAGTTTATTGTTCAGGTGAACACCCAGGTACTTATAAGAGTCCACTATCTCAATGTCCACTTCCTGGATGTTCACCGATGTCAGTGTGGTGGGTCTGCACCTGTGGAAATCCACCACCAGCTCCTTGGTTTTAGCAGCGTTGATCAGGAGGTGGTTCCGCTGGCACCAGCCCACAAAGTTCTGAGTCCACTTTCTGTACTCTGAGTCGTCCTCACCTGTGATGAGGCCAACTATGGCAGAGTCAACAGAGAACTTCTGCAGAGGGCAGCGTGGGGAGTTGATGGAGAAGTCTGCAGTGTAGAGGGTGAAGAGGAACAGTGCCAGCACAGTTCCCTGTGGGGACCCCGTACTGCAGACCAGCCTGTCAGAGACACAGCCCTGTGTCCTCACATACTGTGGGCGGTCAGTGAGGCAGTCCAGTATCCACTGGGACATGTGGTGGTCCACTCCTGACAGCTCCAGCTGTCAGTCCTGGCTGGATGGTGTTAAAAGCACTTGAAAAATA
This sequence comes from Andinoacara biseriatus, assembly GCA_015108635.1. Lineage (NCBI taxonomy): Eukaryota > Metazoa > Chordata > Actinopteri > Cichliformes > Cichlidae > Andinoacara > Andinoacara biseriatus. Next base: position 29,147 of record VUQJ01002942.1, on the reverse strand, counting down.
AAAAAAACATGATCCTCACAGTGCTACTAGGCTTCTCCAGATGGGTCAGAGCTTGGTGCAGGAGATAGATGATGGCATCATCCTCCTGCACCAAGCTCTGAACACAAAGGCAAGAGACAACACTACCAGCATCTTAATATTTTGTCATCTTCTTTCTCCTCACTTCAAGCCTCATCTCCTGAGCTGAAGTCGGTGTTCTAAAATGTTAAGCTCACACTTTCCCTCTGATAAACAATTTGAATAAACTCTTAAACGATGTGAGAATATCATCAGAGTCCAGTAATGTTACATCCAAAGACAGTTTTACTAACGCCAGCTAACAGCGGCTAACAGCAGCTAACAGATTCGAACAGCGACTGACAGATTCTAACAGCGGCCAACAGGTTTTAACAGCAGCTAACAGCGGCTGACAAAAGCTAACAGCAGCTGACAGATTCTAACAGTGGCAAACAGCAGCAGCGCTTACCAAAAGAAACGTTCAGCATATCCTCAACACCTCACCCCAGTATCGCTGTCATTGGACAAAAGTGAGCTTCAACTATCAACTTGTATCAGACTCCTTTCACAAGTTTTCAAGTTTTACAGCCTCTGAGAGTAAATAAAGGTGGATGCATCTCACCTGGCATTGACAGCTGATGTAAACAGTGGACTGACAGACTCCCTGCAGTAGGGAAAAGTTCCGGGGCGGATCCGGAACCACTTTGCTATCTGTGTACCCTCTCTAGTGATGAACGGTGGCCAGAATTCAGTTCAATTCAATCTAATTTTATTTATATAGTACCCATCACAACAAACAGTCGTCTCAAGGCACTTTACATTGTAAAGTAGAAACCGTACAATAATATATATTTTATATTGTATTGTGTATATTGTATTATGTTGTATTCACATAATTGGTTTACATGAATTTATCTCAATATTCCCTGGTGTTTCACTGGAAAATGAACAATTCTGGACTTTTCTTGCAGACCAATGATTCCTCAGAAAGCCTGGAGAGGAAGGGTCAACCTGTAGAGGAGGGATCCAAGGCAAGCTTCAGAGGATCAACGGCATTACTGGTTGAGCTGGAAGATAAAGTAGCTCAAGCAGCTGCCGATGTCCAGAATGCCCAGAGTGAGGTGAGGCGGACATTCGAGGTTAATTAAAGGTTTGATTTGTTTTGACGAGGCAAAAACATGTAAAATTGTGACGCATCCTGTCATTTCTTTCTTTCTAACCCAAGGTGTCTGACATCGAGAGCAGGATTGCCGCCCTGAACGCTGCCGGCATGCCCTTAGATAAAAGAAGAAGGGTGACACCATTTAATTTCTACAGTCTCATATTCAGAACTGTTATGATAGAAATTATTGATTTATACAGAACCCTTTATGTTTGTGTAAAATCAAACAAGTTGGCACAGACAATATTGTGTGGCAAATCTTTCTTTAAAGATGCGACTCAGTGGTCTTTCATTTGCCTCGTGTTCAGCCACAAAAATGATTTCCATCTTCTGAGCAGGTCTGCTGCCTTTGAAAAACATTTGTAAAGCATGAAGGTGCCAGAAAGCTGGTAGAAAAAAATATTTTCCCACATTCTGAATTTATGTTTTATGTTTGTCTTCTGCTTTGTTGTCTTGCAGTCTGCAATCCCGATCCAAGCCAGAAGACTTTCCCACAACTTTCCCACAAGTAAGAACTGACACTGCTGCCCCGGAGCTCAATCTCCAGGGCGTCCCAACAAACTCAGAACATCTTAACCTTTTGAAACTCAGAGAACACGATGAGCTGCTTATAAATCAGTGAACATTGTGTCCTCATGTACTGTGGCTTTAATTTTCCCAGCTGGATAGCACTTCATCAGATTGGCTGAGTGAAGAATTACCACGTGTGTGTTGCACTTCAAACAGCAGACTATTTTTGACAGAATAGGAATTATATTTAACTTTGTAGAGTATTAAGTGTTTTTTTTTTATCTGCTACTGAGAAGTTCTTTTTGGAGCAAATTCAAGTCAAGTGCTGCCGTAACCTTCCCTTGGGCTCACTGCCAGTTTTTATTTAAAGTTTATAGAGCGCTTCTAATTTATTTTCCCACTGAAAGTTTTCCAATAAAAATATTTTCCAGAATCCCACATCTGGGATTTTGAAACATACATAGGCATCACATTTGTTTATAACTTTCAGATTTATAAAAAAAAAAGCCATGATTTGACTTTTAACTGTGCTTTAATAAAATAGAGTCTGTAGAATATACCTGTACAATGCAGTTGCTGTATGTTTCCAGACCAGGTGGACAGGTTTACCAGGAACTCCCTCTACAGGGGCTCACTGACACAGAGGAACCCAGTGGCAAAGCCCAAGACCAGGGCCCCCTGTGCGGTATGACCCCACCTTACGGTGCTGGGTGCTGTGAAGAGTTCAATTCCAAAAATGATATAGCTGCCTTTTGCGGGGGGGTGGGGGGCTGTGACAAAAATTGCAGGTTGTTTCATCTGAAAAACCTGTTTTTACAATAGTAAATGCTATTATTAAATAAATTATATATTTAAGGAAATGCTATTTGACGCATTCCTACCTATACATATGTGAGAAGATTGACTCCACTGTCATAGTTGCATTAAGTTGGAAGTTGGGAGCTGAGAAGATAAATTTGGAAAGGTCAGGCTGCAGGCTACAGATCTCGCTACATGTTTCTGCTGCTGATGTTTAAATGGGCAAAAATCAGCATGAAGTGCTGACAACCAAGACACTGGTTTGTTTGGCAGCTTAATTCTTTTTAAATTTTCACTTGTGGTGTTATTACCAAAACTTCTTGGACAGGTTTAGGAAAAGTAAAATATGTTGGTTTAGGTGACGTGATTGACAGGCTGGTATTTACACACAGATGGTGCAAAACATGGATGTAGCTTCCAGATCAGCAACATTAAGCCAATGTGGTGGTACATTAAACCTGCTGTCTATCTAAAGGCCACCAGATGGCGACAGCTGTGGTTGCAAAAAGACTTCCAGTCCAAGTTTATGGAAATCATCTTTCTGCCTTGATCTTAAGGATTATCTGTGGTATGAAACTGCTTACTCATTGGTTAATGAGTTGCTAATCACAAGTCATTAGTCACTGAACCTCTGGTTTCACAGTCAGACTCGCCCTTCCTCACTACATCCTGTTTTTTGCAACCAACACTCGTCTTGAGGCTTAAGGATAGGACAACGTAAACCAATGGGTGATGTCATGCTAGTTACATCGACACTGTCTATTTATACAGCAGTACGTCTAAGTTTGGTTTACATATAGCCTGCATTTTTAAAAATTAACCTAAAGGTTGCCCTGTGCATGCAAAGCATTCAGTATATCGAAGCTGGATACAAGTTCTGTGTCTGAAAAGTAAAGTCAATGTGAAAGTGTCATAAAGCTGCATTCTTTTTCATGGCCAGCAGGGGGCAGCTCCTCTGGTTGTAATTGCATGGAAGTCTGTTCAAAAAGGATCCCACTTCTCACTTGATCTGTAACCTCAGGAAACACTTTTCTGATGACCTCTGAAGTCAGTCGTTTATTTTAAGTCTTATTGACTCTCAAATTGATGTTCATGTTTTCATTTATTTTCCAGTTTAAAGTAAAATAAACAAAACAAGTGTATGCTTTGTGGCAGTGCTTCTTACTGTGCTTACCACATGAGTGTTCAGTGTCACTTTGTTTCTCAGTTGATCCCCTCCTCACAAAACCAAGATAGGAACAGACAAAATAGTAAAATCAAGGCTTTTGTTATTTGTCTCCCCATGAAAAAAAATCAGCTGCTCTGCAGATCTTCTGCTCACTGAGTTTCATCACATATCATGAATCGATGTGTGTAAATAAAGGAGGAGCATTACAGCAACGAGACACAATGAAATAATGTTGGAAGTTACCTGTACCTGTACTCCACTTCTACAAATCCCAATGTGCGTCTCTTTCTCACAAAATAAACAAAAAACCTTCAAAAATCAATCAAGTTTTCCAAAGAAGGATCAACAGTATGATGCAGGGTGACCTCTTGCCTTAACTGACCTTAACTTGAATAAAATTGTGGCTCCTCCACCTGAAGGTGAATGAAATCAGTTAATCAGCACCCAGGAAATAGTCCGCCCCGTGGCAGTTTTAGTCACAGTGGATTAATTAGTGAGCTTTAGAGATGCTCCAGTAGATTTGTATGAAGCTGGGCTTAAAGGCCGTACCTGAAAGTGGCTGTCAATCTTCTCACCTAACTTTGAGCACACAAGTGGAGTCACGTATTTTCCCAAATGGCAATAAGCATTCCTTTAGGAAAATAAAGTCCAGGTGGATTTAATGTCAGGAATGAACTCTTCACGTGCTGATCACACCAGGCTCTGACTGCTTGTTTCATTTGATCTTCTGGTGGTTTCCAGCTTTGTGGTGTTTTGGAAGAATTGCATTTTTTTTAAATACTGCATTTGCTGCTTTTATTCCAATCAAATACATATGTTGGCATTTCTTGAATCATTTTTCTTTTTGGCAAAGGTAAGAATGAAGCTTTCTCCTGGGTTAAATTTACTTTGAAATGAAGTGCACATGGTGAGGTGTTTGCTTACATAATCCAATTCAGAAGACCTGTAAAAACTCTGATCGCAGAGGAAACAATGACATCAACAATTAAATGACTGTTTCTTGATTAATTGGCTTCCTTCCTGAGAAAAACACGTCTGCGTCACTCTGAGTTTAAAATAATAAGGTCAGTGATAGGGACTGCAGAAACTGCCAGAGAAAATATTTTTCAGGCCTTCCTTGTTAAGACAAGAAATGTTGTGAACTCTACATCTTGCGATTTTTTTTTTTCTTTTATGAGTATGGGAACCATTTTCATAGTCCTAGCCGCAGTAACCCCAATGAAAACTCTGTCGTTTGCTCCGTGCTCACCATTTGCTCTACACACTGTTAAACTTTGTGGAAACATTGTTGCTTATTTCCTCTCTAAAGTGGACCTATTCTGCTTTTCCTCATTTACTGTCATTATTAAACTGTTTGACTTCATATTAAAATTGGATTGGATTGGATATTAAAACTTTCCAATAATGAGGTCGGTATGTGTACATATACAAGTAATCCCTGTATGATAAAAGCTCAGCCTCCAGACTGCTCTAAAAGCTCAGTTTCTAGCTGTTTTTTTCTACTTTTGGCTCTGTATGATGTCACACAGAAGTGATATCCCTAATATGGTCATCTCAGGCCCAGAAGATCCACCCACCTGGTTTTCAGATTTTCTGAAGTTGGCTTGTGCTACAGTCACAGCAGGGAAAACAGTCGCTGGAGACTGTAGTAGAACCAAAGTTATTGTTGCAACCTTTGAAATGGTGGCTTTAAAGAACGCGTCTGTGATCACTCGCGGTCAGTCCACACCTTCAACGTGACGTTGGACTTTTGGTCAATTTGAAACAGAAATGCAGAAATTCGTTCACAAATAGTTACATAGTTGCTGCAATTTGGCTATTTAACAATTTAACACTCGGCAGCCTCGCTTTTATATAATAATACAACCAGAATACAACTAATTGGCAACTGGTTGAGTCGAATCCTCTATCGCAAAGCGATCCACTGCAGATCAGTTGTGCTCATCAGTGCCGACTGACTCAGACCGACGTGTCACCAATCTGCTTATAAATTAGACAGAAATCATCAGCCATCACAGGCCAGGATTTCTCTTGGGTGTAAGGGGGGGGGGGGGTTGGAAAAATGTTTTTTTTTAAAAAAGGGGTAAAA
>VUQJ01002942.1:2886-19576 GCA_015108635.1 Andinoacara biseriatus | reverse complement strand
TATATGAGTAAATGCAATATGTCTATAAAATGAAATATTTCAGTATAAAATTGAATTTAAATTATTAAATGTAGTTAAAAAACAAATAAAGCAACTACAGGAATCTTTAGATGACATCAAATTGTCTTTTTCCTCGTCATTGATTTAAAACTTAGAGCATCACGTGATTTGGGGAAGGCCCAGTTTTAATATTTTGTGAGTAGGATTTTCTCAGCGGGGTCCAAAAAAAAAAAAAAACCCTCCAGATTTAGTGTCGACCGGATTCTCTGTTGGAAATCTTAAATATGCGCGCGCTGCTGGGTGACGTCAGCACATCAACACACCGCTGCCCCTCCTGCTGCATATAAAGATATGTTGAAACAGCTGATAAACTGAGCAGAACCTGAGAAGTGCCTCCTCCTCATAGAGCAGGTGAGAAGCATCAGAACACCTTTTTCTTTTCTAGTAGTAAACGAATAAATTCTGATTTCCTGTCTTTTCCTGTTGTTTCACCCACAGGAAGTCCCACACCTGTTTTCCTCAGCTGGGACGTAGCATAGCAGCCGGTGAAGTTTGGTTCTGCAGCTCCACCATCCCTCAGACATGTTTCCAAATGGTAATTCTTCACATTTGTTCTCACTGATGCCTTTCAGCTGCAAAACCAGACTGAGGGCTGTTTGGATCTGCTGTAATGGAATCGTGTGATGAAGACAAAGTAGAGCCAGAGAGTCTGAGGATGAAGAAACTCATTCAGAGCATCAGGCGTGTTCTTTTTGACTGATGAGAACTGCTGATCACATTGTGTGCTTTCCTTGATCCTCAGTTTACTCATCCTCGCTGCTGTTTGCAAACAGTAGAAAACTAGTTATGACATTCAGTCTGAGGCCGCCGTCCTGATGTGGTGCGATTAAACTCCAAGTCTGCTGTGGAAATTCTGCTGCAGCAGGACAGCTCAGTGCAGTTATTGCATTTTGCATTTCCGTTTCCTCTGATGTTTTTTTTTTTTGGTTTTTTTTGCATAAGCAGTGTTTGTATTTCATTTCTGCTGCAGGTCGATCTGAAATGAGCTGTTTGCTGTCCTGCTGTTGCTGAATGGAGCTCGGTGTGGATCTCAGGGAGGAGACTCTGGGATTGTCAGAGGTAAGGGTCCCAGCCCCGAGTTACGGTTGGAGGCCACGAGGTCGCGCTCAGTCTCAGCCGATCAGCTGATCAGTTGCAACCCAAAACATCTGTTTCAGTAAACTAAAAAACAAATGACAGATAATGAAAGTTTAATGTTCATTAAAAGAAGAAAATCTAACATGACCTCTGAGTATATATCATAACTGCTCCTTTAAATACAAATTTTCATTGCAACTATTTGTGGAGCGTATGTTTATTTTAAAGCCTCCACTGGTTGTGGTTTATTATTGTATTTATAAATCAGTTATCAACGCTGCTGCTTATGATCAATGTTGATGTCAATAAATACAGAAAGGATATCGGATGTGAACGAGATCCGACACAGTAAAAGTAAATCATTGGGGAAGCGAGGACCGTGATGTGATTGGTCATCAGTTCAGTCTGAGGAAACGAATCGTTACTGACTCTGTTGTTCAGATTAAAAATAGCTGCAAATGTTTTTTTGTTTTTGAAAAGACTGTGAACAGCATTTTGAAACAAAACCTGATCTGCAATTAACTCTATTTTTTTTATTTTTACGCAAACAAAAATAAAATTCTCAGTATTTCATGTTCATTATGCTTATCTGCAGATTTATACCTGTATTTTTTTATAAATGTTGAACATATTTACCTTGTTATCTTTATCTAAGCAGCACCAACATCACCTTTGTATAGAAAAACAGTTAAAAAAAATGAAGCAGATACCATAAATCCAAACTTTCAGTCTTTAATCCAGTCCTTTGTGAATGAGATCCAGCCGCTCATATAACAGTCTGGCACATTTTTAGCATGTTCCTTTCCAGCCTTCTTAAACTGTGACACATTTAAAAGCTCAAGCAATTATTTTGGAGCATCGTAGTTGTTTGTTTGGAGACTTAAATAATTTTTTTTTCCTGCTCGTCTTGTGCCTTTTGTTCTCTTTGCTCAGATCCAGACATCAGTGCCTCCTGGATCACACAGTGAGAGCGCTGAAGGACTGCTCTGCTCTCTCTGTTTTTAGGTTATTGGGCTGGTCTCACACTCTGAAGTCTTCTAACAGTACATTAAGTTATTATCTGTAAGTTTTATATAAATAATTTGTGTATTCTTCTCTGCAAGCATTCTGATAAAAACATGTGTAAGAAAATCAACATGTACAATAAGACTGGATGGCAGCAGCAGCATGTTACAGAGAAAGACAACTGTCCAAGGCAACGGTTGCATAAACGAGAGCAATCACCAAAACCAGCTTCCCGTGCACATGTTCTGCTCTGATTTGCGCTTCTGATGTGTGTTTTAGTTATGATTTAAAAAAATGGGTGCCATACATCTTGTTGTAAATCCTGCAAAATCAGCATGCATGAGCCGAACGCTGATGTTTGTGCCTCCCTGTAAGACAAACTGCAGGGATGTTGCTTTATTTCCGTTGGGACGCATCATCCATTGTGTATTTGCAAACACTGAAATATATTCTGGCAGTTTATGGCTGGAGGCTGGTAAATAATGACTTCAACCACTCAGCAATCATATTAGTGCTAAACTTCTGAATCGCAGCCAGTTGCTCAACAATGGTTTCTAACAGACGAATGGATCCCCTACATCGGTCCTGCGAGCCGACTCTGAACGTGTACCAACGGTGCCGTTACAGTGCTCGGTGATTTATGAAATCGCTTTGCACATTATCCAACTTCTGCACAAAGTCAAATTGAGCTCAGTGCATTCTTGATTTAATCATTAGTGAACCTTTCTACAGATCTTTACTGCTGAGCCTCAGTCTGGTTTATTTATTGCTCAAAGGTTTTAAATGAAGAAAAGTTTGGCTGATATTACCGAATAATTTAGAAAACATCTGCAAGAAGCTGGAAGGATTTACACGCTCACGATGACGACTAAATCATCCCAGTTTTATTTTCACTGTATTTCATCTCCTCAGCAGGAGGTGTTTGTTTGTGTGAGCCGAAGAGGGGGCGGAGCCATCTCAGTCCTACAGAAGCTTGGTTTCAATCATCGTTTAAAAGCCTCGTTTTTATTGCAGATTTGTCAGCAATGGTTTAAATCACTGAGCAATAAAAAAAAATCTACATTTGGAGCCATAGTGTGTGTTTGTGTGTGTGAGTGTGTATGTGCGCAGAATATTATCCAAGAGTAAGTGACTGACTCCAGGAGAGAGAAGTTGCGTTATTCTTTATGGGGGTAAAACTGTCCAAATGCAAAGAGGAATACTGTTTTATCGAACGCAATTGGAAGTCTTTGGTTTTTGTTATTGATTGTTGCATAGTTTAATCCAAAGCCCAGCCGTGCATCTATAAATCTACAAACCCAAGTTCAGCTGAGGGGAAAAAGGGCCACGAGTAAGGCCTGATTTAGACGTCTGCCTCGCTCCTGCTTACGTATCCGGAAATGCCCTCTGAACCCAACACTGTAAGTTATGCCATAACCTAAAAAACTGCAACCACACATGAATCCTGCCTCTGAACCCACGTTCAGAGGTGAATTCCAGTTACACATGCAGGCCCCACAAAGACCCGACACGGAAGTCTGATTCCGGCCTCGGTCTGCAGCCTTGGTTCACTCAGCTTTCTCTTGGACTGTAATCTGTAGGAATGAAATTGATAACGTCGTTCTTCTGAGAGAAAGAGCTTCCCTGCTCAGCTAACAGTGAAAGGTTGGTTTTGGAGCAAAAGGACAACAAATAATTTTACTCAATGAAAGTTGTGGAATGAGCAGAATTTAGGATCAAACCTTAAATCTCAATAAATCGGACCTGCAGGGCCACTGAAGAAGACATTTGAAAATCTGTGCATGAGGAATAAAACAGAACACCTTTACCACAGACTGAGTGTAAGAGCTTCCGTCCATGGTGGTCTTTGACAGCCAGAAGTGAGCATCCATCATTTTTAGATGATGGGGTGGAGTACTGAGTTAGATGTTAAGGTTAGCAAACTGCGACCAAAAAAACGGTGACATTTGGCAGCTTCAAAGATGACGGTGAAAAAACCTCTGCCAGAGTAGGCATGACCTGAGAAAACTTTCTCAACTTCTGGACGACTACCAATGAGAGTAAAGAATGATTCTGATTGGCACGTGACCCAGTAGTAAATACACCAGCGTGTAACCTGCGTGACGAGCGAGTCGTTTCCTGTGTGGCTTATTTGTTGATAATTACATTAAAATGCTTCAGAAAGCACCCGTCAGCACAAACCTCGGCTTTATTTTGACTTGATTTAGCTGAGGTGAGGCTAGCAGACACTCCCGGTTACAGTGGCCACACCCCTTTCAAAGTGGCCACACCCCTTTCAAAGTGGCCACACCCCTTTCAAAGTGGTCACACCCATAATTTTACGCTTAAAAAAAAGCTGTTTTGCAGTAACCTCTCCTTAGAGACCAAAATAGGTTTTGTAACACTTATTTCCACTGTGAAGTTATAACATGTTAACACGGGAGTCTGTGGGGGAACTGACTCACTGCTGGAGCCTCCAGTGGACATTCTAAGAACTGCAGTTTTTGCTTCTTTAGCATTGCCTTCATTTTGCAGGGTGAAGGGTTGGCGCCTGACACAATTTAAATGATAAAAAACATCCATCCATCAATTCATTTTCTTATTTTTTTTTATTCTTAAAATGTAGCTCGAGACTTAATCTTTTTAGCACTGCTGAACATTGAGACCAAGGTCCAACTTAAAACTGCAAAAACAATGAGGTAAAGTTTAACCTTACAAACAGACCTAATTCACATTTAATTTAACTAAATGAATCCTGTGAGATAGTTTATCGATTTTAGAGCGGCTGCTGGAGCGTTGTGGGAGTAAGAGAGAAAAGGCTGGGAAGCAGAAATAACTTGTAAATTTCTTTACTGTTAAAGTTTGATACTTTCTTCTATTTGTGAGTCGTGCGAGCGTGCAGCATTCAAAGTTTTGGACTACTGAAATACTGGACTTCATGATACTGTAATAATTCTGGCTCTTGTGTAAATCACACTCAGATGAACTCTGCTGGGGGATCTCCACTCCAGTCTGATTGCATGCCAATAGTCACCAGGCAGGAAACACTGAGTGGAGGTAATTGGTGCCAGTTCAACATCTGGTGCACACAGAGACTGGAGGGGGGGTTACTGATCCCAGACCCACCGAAGAGAATCAGAAGAACCGTCATATTTACTGAATGTGACAGTGAAATAAAACATTAGTATTCTTTGATTAATCTAAGGCATATTCCAAACAGCATTTTGTGCTTTGGTAACCAGGGTCAGAGTCAAAAAAGGGGGAAAGGACAAATTCCAAAATCCTCAAGTGTTTTATTGAAGTGTTAAATATCCCAGCTTTGAAATAATCAACACAAACAGAGAGAAACAACAAAAAAAGAAGCAAGTGGCGGTCACACAGATTAGGGTCCAACTTTGCAGCAGGATGCAAACGTGCTGAGTTTGTCTCCGTGGTGCAGATCCACGGACGGTGTCTCCCGCCACTCTGTCAGACCTCCCTGCTGTGCTCCAATGCACTCGTACACTCTGTGGGCTGAATCGGAGCTCTGTTAGACATGAAACTCACAGCTGTGTTAGATTACAGCAGGAACATGCTGGCGTTTCAGAGGCTGGAGTTTGGGGAGAAAAAAGAAAACTTAAACCTCTGACCTGGACTTATATAATATTTAATGGTTCTCATACTGCATATTAGTGCCTCATGTTGGGATCTACTGCCATCTACTGTCCTTTCTTAAGATATTGGGCCTCTGTAGACAGACTGTGGATACATTAGGACATCTTAAACTTAACCTTAATAGTCAGGATTTCATTGGTGGAGCTTCCTGTGACAAATCACAGTGTTTTTTTCTTATTTTTATGAACTTTATCTTACCTACAGATTGCAGCAGTTCGTTGACTTGATCCCCAGAGAGGGCTGAGGTCTCTGTGAAGTACAAGCCCCCGTCACTGGCTAAACTCTGTCCTTCCTGGAGGAGGAAATCAGAACTGCTCGTCACTGATTTGGACACTCAGTTAGTGAGAAGAGTAAGTGCTTCTCTCTGTCCGTATACCTGCGCTGACACTTGCCGATCGTGATCCAGATCTCCTTTGTTGCCTACCAGCCATATGACAGTAGATCCTGGTATGTACTGTTTCTCGAGGTCTCTGAGCCACACCTGAGCTCTGAGAAATGTTTCCTGTAACGACACAAGCACACTCAGGAACAAGAACAGCGCACCAGTGGAGATGAATCATTTCGTAGTCAGGTGTCTCTTTGTTTTACCCTTTGCGTGATATCATAGACCAAAAGTGCCACGTGGGCTCCCCTGTAGTACAGCGGGGTGACACTGTGGTATTTTTCCTGGCCTGCCGTGTCCCATATTTCAAAGCGAAGAGTGACGTCATTTAGATGCACCACCTGGGTCAGGTAGGCACCTGGGGAGCAGACACCAGAGGAGATTATTTTGTTCTCCGAGGGGTCTTTACAAAAGATACTGGCTGAATCTTATTTGTATAGAATTCAATCAGACTGTGTGTATGAAATTAAAAGAACCGTAGTTATATTATTGCTGTGTTGCCAGTACCGAGGTCTAAAGATTGAAATTTTGTGAAAACAGTTTATTCTCAAGAGTTAGACGAGAGGACCGATACCACCACACTCATCATTATTAGGCCCAGTATAATGTGGGTACTAAGGAAAATACCCCCCCACCCCGCCAGCAGCAGCCTGAATGGTTGATACCAGGCAGGTTGGATCAGTGCCTTCATGCTGACCCTGCCATCCAAACGTTGCAGCAGAAATCAAGACTCATCAGACCAGACGCGAATTGTAGCCTCAGCTTCCTGTTCTTCACAGGAGCGCCACCCAGTGTGGTCTTCTGCTGCTGTGGCCCATCTGCTTCGAGGTGTTCAGAGATGCTCTTCTGCGAGCCTCAATTGTAACAAGCGGTTATTTGAGTTACCGTTGTCTTCATATCAGCTCGAAACAGTCTGACCTTTGGCATCAACGAGGTATTTTCACCCAAAGAACTGCGGCTCACTGGACATTTCCTCTTTTTCAGGCCTTCTCTGTAAACAGATGGTTGTGTGGGGAAATCCCAACAGACCAGCAGTTTGTAAAATAATTTTCCATTCTGACCACGTCTGCATGCCTAAACGGCCCGAGTTCCTGCCATGTGATTGGCTGAGTCGATTCTTCTGCTGGTGATCAGTTGAAAAGGTGTACCTAATGAAGTGGCTGGTGAGCGTATGTGCACTGTTGCTTGGCAAATTTTCAAACTGGCAGTATGTTGAGTTTTACACCAACATTTTTATATATATTGAAGCAAAACTGAAACTATTCAGTTTGATGGTGGAATATTGAATTAAGAATATGTTATTAATAGTGTGTTATTACAGACAAAAAGTGCAATTTATCACAAATTCATTATCATATAAAATCATACATGTAATGACAGGTAAAGTTTCTTAAGGTGTTTGGCCAACAAACAGAAATAAACTGAAGAGAGCAACTTTGTATAAAGGGTATTATAGCTGACTAAAACAAACTAAAAACATAAAACGTAAGATTAACGTAACTAAAAAAAATTTTAAAAGTATGGGAAATTATTTTGTTTATGTCTGTATGTGTCTGTGTATGTTTTTGTCAAACATAATGAGCATGAAGAGCCTTTGAAAGCAGTTTTTTGAGCCTGACAAATACGACGATCAATTAAAAAACTAAGACAAAAGCTAAACAGAGTAAACCGTCTCTGGATTCTAACTGAAATGAAACTGAACTGAAAACCAAAGTTTTAAACTGCAGTCCTGTGAAAAACCGAGTCCACCCCGAGATTCCGTCCCTTCGGACCCACGTTTACTTTTGCAGCAGGAACTTGAAGGAATCGTTCTCTGCACGACTCTCAGTCCCACATCGCTGTGGAGGGACTTTGGCCCACTCTCCTCTACAGCGTTGCTTCAGTTCATTGAGTTTCTGCACAGCGTCTCAGTCAGGTTGAGGTCTGGACTCTGACGGGGCCGTTCTGTTGAAGATCTGTTGGGATTGTTGTCCTGTTGCATGACCCAGTACGGGGTCAAGCTTTATCTGTGGGACAAAATACATTTAACTCTGGAATACTTTGGTATACAGAAGAGTTCATGGTCGACTCGTTGACTACAAGGTGCCCAAATCGTCCGTCTTCCTCCACCCTGTGGGTTACAGACAAACATCTGCACTTTGGTCTTGTTTGGTTCAGATGCAGCTTTGCCTTTTAGCCTTTAACAGGCTAACCGAGATGGAGCTGTGCAGTGCACAGTCTGAGCTCAGGGGGAATTTACTGGGACGTCCACTCCTGGGAAAATTGTGTCATTGTGTTAACACATCCGAAGCCTCCGAATCAGCAAAGTGCCAGAACTTCTGCTTTTATGGAGGTGCTCACGCTGATAGTGATCATTTCATCGAGTGCGTTTGATCAGCAGCACCCGGCTGCTCTTTCCCCCCCTTCTTGCCATAATTGCAGTGAGGGTGTCCTTAGTTTTTCACAGGAGAGCATAGAAGACTGAAAAAACTGAAAATAAAAATACAACCTAATGCAAAATATGCAAAAACCATCACACAGTAACTCTGCTTTGTATTGATTTGCATTGATTCAAATCATGAACCTAAGTAATGACCACACCCCCTCACTGATGCGGGTCAAAGGTTAACGATTTTGTCAAATTTGTCCTCCATCAATAAATATCTGTAGTTGTGTCTTTGCTGTTTAGGCAAAACTACAGAAAGCAGCTGGTTAGCACAGTTTAGCAAGCAGGAAGAACCTCGTGCAGATCGACAACACCTCACAGGTTAACATTCCAGGTGTGTTTTTCCTGGTTTCTTGGATTTCCCTGTAAATCCTGCTGCTTTTACAGCTGTTTCTGTGCTGCATCAAATTAACAACTAGACATATTTTGTTTTTTCTGGGGGAAAAACATCATGCTAGCTATTTGGTCAGCAAATTCTTGAGCCAACATGAGAGTTGCAACAATCCTCTCATCCAAAATCTCAATCTGAACTTAAACCACTGCCATCCACAGCTCAGAGTGTCATGAACTCACAGCCTACAGTGGGCGATGTATTCCTGAACTCGTCCTTGCCGAATCGCAAAGCCAGGCTGGACTTTCCCACACCAGAGCTCCCCAGCAGGACCATCTTAACCCTGAGAGTCTGCACGAGTCTGCTCACAGTGTCACTGTGCTGCGGGGCCCCTCCTGCCGCCCTTGGGAGAGTTTCCCCCATGAGAAGATTTGGTTAACTCCAAAACAGAGAGGCAAAAAGTCCATATAAAGGTCCTCGAGTCCTGATCCAACTCTCCTTGTGTTTTAAGCCACGACAGCCATTTGAAAGAGTCCAGACAACCTTAGGCGTCTCACTTGTTGTGAGTTTGGGGCTGTTCCAGCTTCAGCTTGAAAAGAAAACTAAAACTGGAGTCCAGACACGTAAAGCCTGCAGTATAATTTCACTTCCTTGTGTGCGCCTACTGCGAGCCATAAACCTCCCAGCTATCACATGCGGTCTCATTGATTTGAACCCACACAGACTGGCTCTAAAGATTGATGGCTGTGCTTCCTGTTTGTGTGTGTGTGTGTGGGGGGGGGATGTCTGTTCTGGTGCATGCAAATAGACACTTTATAGGAAAGTTTGATCATTCCCCAGAGTTTAGTTTTGCTTTAAAATGCTCCTTTAAAATGACTTAAAGTCAGTGAGACCTCTTTCTTTGGGTCAAAGAGCGCCTGCACAGACTGCTGCCGGCCTGGTTTCCTGCTTCATCTCCTTGTAATACTCAGTGTGAACAGAAGAGGGCAGCATTTCATATTTTACAGCTTCACTGTAACGACGCAGCTTCATGGCCGCAGTCTGATTCTGTGCAGTGGATCCATCCTTCGATATTCTAATTTAAACTTCTGTCACATTTTATTTAGATTTTTAGACAAACATCAGAGAGCAGAAAACTGGCCCAGTTATCTTTATTATGACCCCCCCCCAAAGAGCTTCTTATGCTATCAGGAATGTTTCCATGCATTCCGTCAAAGTTTAGTGAGGTCAAAGGTCAGGTGGCTTTTGAGGAATGTAACAGTCTTTGGCTTTTGCTGATCGGAGTCACGGGATCTTTACTTGGTAAATCCTGCATCTGTGATGAATCTGCTTTCCTTTCAGAGGCGTGTGTTGATTATCTGATGGTCACTTTTGATCTGTCTGACCGCCTTTGGATACAACTGACCCCCCCCCCCCCCCACCCCCCGGAAACCTCGAGTCAAGCCATGATTTGTCACTGAGAAAACTCCTGCTTGCTCAGAATAACAGCTTGACCTCTGACACTTCCCCTCGTCCTCATGCTTTGTTTTCCATCACGTAGTTACTTAGTCAGCAAAGTTCTGCTGGAAGTTTGAATATTTGTATCAAATGAACAATGGCTGCACATCGATGTGCTTTAAAAAGAGTCAATCAGATGGAAGGATGCAGCTCAAGGAAGCCCGACCTCTGCAGACAGGAATAAACTGTCAACAACTCAAAAAAGCTTCTTCTTCCTCAGAACTTACAGACGTTCCCGTTTATTCCTGTTCAACGTGAAAATATGAAAGATTTTTTGGACATGGTGACACTTCTGGATGCGTCTCTGCATTTCATCTCAGTAATAATCTGAGGAATCTCTCAGTCCATCCGTCCATGGTTTTCCTCTCTGTGAGTCCATCTTTACAACTTTGCATGTTTTTGAAACGGTTCCTTCACGACTGCCTGCATGTGACACATGATAGCTGCTGTACACTGAGGCATTAGGGCCCCTGAAGGGTCCCTGAAGGGGACCCCCTGAAGGGAAAACTCAGAGCAGATGAAAGCTGTAATTTTAAACTTATAGATTTCCTTGGATCTTTATGGGTGTGTTTCTTTCCAGTTTAACCTTTAAAAGTAGAGATAAAATATTTTGTTTTTTTTTCTTGTAAATAAAAACTTTCTCATAAATTTAATAAATAATAATAATAAATGTGTGAGCTTTTTTTTTCTTGTAAATGTCTTCTTTTATTTTTATTTTTATTTTTGACATTATTTAATCTAAATATTTTTCTCTCCTTGGTCCCTTAATTTTTATATAAATTTTATACAAACTCATAGATCTCAGTAAATCATAACTAAAAGAAAAAAAAACTGTTTTTGTCTTTTAGATGTGTGTTTGTATGCCGCGCGTTCAGAAACCATAGGAGCCATGTCCCCAAACCCTTTGAAGGTGTCCCGTATCTGGACTGTAAATATGCATTATCTGATTTTCTTGTGTGATGAAAACATGATTTAAATCTATCCAAGCCCGTCTCCCTCACAGCGACAGACAGGACGGTGTTGGACTTTCATGGTTACATCAGAGTTCTGCTGAATGGGTACAAACACAACACAATAGCTCTTTCATTGTGGTAATTAATTAAACTGAGTGTTGACACACCTGAATCTCACATTCCTTGACTGTATGACTTTATTCTTAAAGGGAGGCGGTAAAAATCCCTCAGTGTATCTGTATTAAAGCAGTTCACAATGATACCACAGTGATACCTGAGGATATAAAAAGCTTTTAATGAGATCACTATAAACTGTGCTGGACCTACATTGTGTTTGGGGGCCTCGTCTGTCTCTTTAAGAAGCGCGAGGCTTTTGTAGAGCTGGCTGGTCGTCATTAAAAATAGCAGAGGGGGTGTGAGAGAGTGAGATAGCCCATGCGGGAGCTGCGGTTTCTGGCAGAAATTGAAGCCCTTGAAAGTGGAGCGAGTCCGAGCAACAGGCTGGTGCTGCGTTCAAGAGCTGTGCGGAAAATCCTGAACCTGGAACCTGGACTTTCACAGCTAAGAGAAAAAAGTTGGTTTTAATGCAGAAGCTGAGATGCGGTACTCACACTCTGATCTGGATTTGCCTGTAAGGGTTAAGTTATAAAGCAAAAAGAAAGCCATGTATGTGGAAATAAGGAAACCAAAGGAATGTGGACCACATGTTCAAAGCTTTAACAATAATCTGCTCTTCCCTGGAGTCCCTGTATTACTGCCTTTCTATAACACTTAGATGACAACATATCTTGGATCATTCCTACTATCAGATGCCATTTCAGCATGGCACCATACAATAACAGAGTGTAGAGTGGGAGAAATACTCCACTGCTTAATTTCTAAGTTTGCTCATTTACAAAGAAATGGTAGTTATGGTGGTTTCATTTTAACAAAGAGAGACAAATCCAGAAAAAAAAACACATTACATAAAAGTTATAAATTCATTTGCATGTCAGTGAGTGAAATTAGTATTTGATCCACGGTGATTAGGTCACAAAAAAATGAAGCCAGTTTGGATGCTGCATTCTATCTGAAGACCACCAGATGGCGATAGCCGTGGCTGCAAAACTGACTCGACCTCTGCAAACACTGTCCTGTTTGTGCTCTCAGACACTCGTTTTGGGTCATATTGGGGAAAAAATAAGTCTGTGTTGATTTGTTTCAGAACAATTATCTGTGTTCTCCTGCCAGTGAGCAAGTGGTTTCACAGTCAGGCCCACCCTTCCTCATCACAGCCGTTTTTTTTTAAACCAACATGGTGACGGTGAAACCAGTCATCTTGGGGCTTCAAAGGACTTCAGAAACCAATGGATGACATCATCTGTCTTTTATACCATCTATGAGCTGATTTAAATGTGAAACCACGTACTCAGGGGCTAATGACTTATGACTGACGATTTGTTAACCAGTGAGCATGCCCTGATAATCATTCCTTCTGACTTTAATAAACACCATCATCACTCAAACTACCTATTGAGTCCAGAAAGCCACTGTTTATCACAGTGTGACATCCCTGATACTCACGGGAGTTTTACTGCAACTGAAACACATTAAAATACAATTCTAGAAATGAAACTAAAGTTATGGTTTTGACTTCCGCCCTCGAAAACATGCTGAAAATGCCTCCAATTTATTCGTGGACCCAACTGAACTTTCTTCCAAACCCAGTGGTTCCATCCTTTATATACAGTTTATGGAAACGGCATAGCGGGCACATTTCCGACAACACGTGAAAGCAGCTTGACTGAAGCACAGTCTGAAGTTCTTCAGTGTGACTCTCCGACAGGTGGTGGAGTCACACCGCTGCTGCCGCGTGAGCGCAGGACTTCTCATATTTTCTGGCGGTAGTTTTTCTGCACTTAGTGCTTCCTTTAAAAAAAAAAAAACAGTCGTCTTTTCCTCTGTTTGCGCAGCAGAGCTCTAACAGCACGGGAGCGACGTTCAGGTGAGCACTTTCTGACCTGAACGCGGCGGCGCACGTGGGCACCGGGCGCGGAGACGGAGTTGGTCGCGAGTTCGTGTGTGGCTGCAGAAACACAGGAAGAAGCGTGAAGACGGATGTGTGACAATGAGGCGCGCTGAGAGCCGGAGCAGGCAGGCCGGGTTTGTGTCACTGACGCTGCGACTTTAACTTGAAATCTGTAGAAACGCATGAGACGGACGAGCCGCGGCAAAGTTTGGACTACTGAAGTCTGAGTTTATCGGCAGCCAGTGGATTAAAGTGTTTGAGGGGACAACATGGGGACTCAGGGGACGGGACGCAAACGGTCCACCAAGAAGGACAGAACGACGGCAGAGGACGATGCCCTGAATCTCATCGCCAGAGAGGTGAGTGAGGAGGGGACGGTAAATCTTTGCTGAGAGGTTTGGAGGCAGTAAAAGAGCTTTTAAAGAGCTTTAACTCGCCCCGCGGTCACTGTAAGACCCCCAGACCCCCATAAAGGCAAGTACCCACGCTCATGCTCCATATGAGAGGCATTTGGGCTGTTTCATGTCTGAGTTCATGTCTGTAAAAGTTTAATGATTTCTGACAGTCAGAAATGAATCAGAAATCGTCTCCACCATTTTTAAAACGTGCCCTGACAACAGCGCAGCCGTTTCCAGGTCTGTGCTTCATCACCCTCAATAATGGCCTCGGTCATTTTTAACTAAAGCTTAATTTTCGCCTAAATCAGCATATTTTCACTGTTTGGGGCAGTTTTCTTTCTCCCTGAAAAAACTGAAACATTGACTTAGCCAATTATTATAAGAGGGCGACGACTTTTAATGAGGTGCCACATGGGGGTCCACGTGAAATCAATATGTGATTAGTAATAAATACAGTGTCGATATTTGCTGGGTACAAGTGGTGGAATAACTATTTAGACCAGGGGCGGACACAGATTGGGATGATTGGCAGCTGGTTCTGGCCCCCTGGGCCATATTTTTCCCATGTGTGAATTAGACTTTGTACTTAAAGTGATTTTTGTAGAAGTGCCTTTGTATAAATAGAGTTTAATTAAATGAACCAAAACTAACTACACAGAGTGAAGGAACAGTAGCTAAAGACTGTGTGTTGTGTTGCAGAGATATCAGCTGAAATGAGAAAAAGGCTGCGCTGTTGTGTAGTAACACTATGAACCACACGGTGGTGCAGTGATTCGGAGCAGCTGTTGTTAGCTCAGCATTTCTGCAGAGTTTACGAAACTGTCATATTTATTTTCACAGCTGCCGTTTAAAGAAAAATGAGCATGCAAACGTAAGATTGTCTTTTAAGATAACGCTATATATATTCAAATGGACAAAAAAAGATTGTACTGCTGGTCAGGGTGGAAAGATCTGCCAAATCTTTATGGTAAAATGCTGCTACCACACTATACCAGTATCGGCTAATAATACTGGCCTCCCGATGGATCAGTCGAGCTTTAATTATTCTAAATTACATGAATGTAACCATTAATTGCACTTGTTTCCATTTCTTAATACCTGTTTATAAGCTAGAACCGGTATGTTCTGATATAAAGTGCTGGTTGCTAGCCAAAAAGCCATCACCAAAAATGTCTCAAAGACCGTTGTTACATGAATTACAACTTTTTGGAGTTTTTACCTTTTTGTTAAACAGCCCAAATTCTTACATTTCTGAACATTATTATGGCAGAAAAGCCTGGGCATGGCTAGAACTCATTGAAGATCCAATAATAAACATAACCCACAGCTGATTATAATGTCTTATTCTACTTAGATGAGGAATTCTTTCATGTGCTGACCTGCAGGAGCTGTTGAGCTCTCTTAGTAATGCTGAACTGTAGCTGGCAGCAGTCGCCTGTAGTTGTCATTTAGCAGGTGCTGAAGTCATGTTATGACAAATTTATGCTGCTTCAAAGTTCTTAATCCCTTATGTTATGAGACGACCAGTGCAGGATGAGCCTGATGTTTTTATAGTAGAGGTAATGCCTCTGGTGGGTCTTCAGGACTGAAGCCACCCAGTTTGAAGTGAACACTTTGCTTGCCCGAGGTGTAAATATCAATATTAAAGCTTAGCTTCAAAATAAGCTACAAGAAACAAAGTAAAACCGCACATTTATTGTTACTAAGCAACACTTTGAAGATGTAATTCCCCATATTTATGAAAAACTGAGCATCAGACATCGGATTTAGTATTTTCCCTGCTGAGAATAGCGTTTCATAATATCCTGTTTGGCTCCCGGTGAGCGTAAAAACCTGAACTCTCAGCTGAGACTGACTCAGAGCCACTTTTCTTCAGCTGGGAGGAAGTTGGGTTTTTGCTAACCCAACCCGGATGTTTCAGTGAATTTGCGTATCGTCTCTAACTGTCACACTCTGCAGTTTATTCTTCTTCAGAACTGTGAATGGCCGTAGTTTGGCAGTCTTGAGTGTTTGGCTGTTGTGTTCTCTTCACTGCTTAGCTGGCTGTTTATGCTGCTGTGGGGAGTCTGAGGCTGCACATTCCTGTAGCTGTGACGGTTTCCTTGTTGTTGCAGCAGCGTTACCCGGCTGAGGTTAGAGGAGTTTGACAGAGCTCGTGCGGCAGCAGGAGGAGACCGTCTGTGATGGACGAATCGTCGTGTTTGTCGGGGGTGGGGTGGGGGTGGCCGTGGCTTGTTTTCTGTCTGTGTCTTTAAGCAGCAGCTGGGTCGAGTCCCTCACTGGCTGTCCTCTGACGGGATGGAATGTCAGCCCTGGTGAGTTGGCCCACTCTGCAAAGAAGGTTTAAAAATAGATGCTCCTGGAAGATCAGCTGTTGCTGCACCCCAGTTTTAGATTGGATCTGTGGGTGGGGGTCGGGGCATTAAGGTGGCTGTTGCTCTGCCAGCTGGCCGTCACAGCACCATGAAAACATGGAAACAACAAAGTTTGTACAGGATATAGTCTGCACAGGGTAGAGCAGCTGCAGGTGTGTGTATTGAGAAATATTATGGTGTATATTTACAATATTAGAGGGTTGCGGGAAACTGTCAGTACTATAAACCCGACTACTTGTGGGAGAAACGGGAGGAGACCACGGAGCTGTAAGGGAGTCGAGGCCCTGCGCCTGTCAAACATCCTGAATCCTGCTGTAAACATGAATTTGTGCTGTAGCTCGAGGATGGAGGATAACACGCTGACCTCTCTGTAAACCCAAATAAAACATGAAAGTGTTTCATGCTTTTGATTTGCAGTAAAAATAAAGAAACCCTGAAAATGTTTTCCATGGAGCTGCTTTAGTGTCAGGCGCTGGCTCACAGTCGCATCTCCGGCATGCCGGAATTAAACGGGATCATTGCTAATGTTAATCATAAAACACCACC
>VUQJ01002941.1:0-11562 GCA_015108635.1 Andinoacara biseriatus | reverse complement strand
TATCCAGCCAGTCATTTAGGGCTCTTCAATATTTAATTATATATCTGAATTCTGCAGTGCTGGAGTGTGCACACACACACACACACACACACACACACACACACACACAGAGACATGGACACACTTTCCAGTTTACATTTATTTATTTTTAATAATTTAATATTCTTTCCACTGTGGCGTGGACGTGGGGGAAAGGAGGCGTGTGTGCACACACATCATTTCTTTGCCGTTACAGTTTCGTCTGTACAGACTGACATTCACACAGTAACTGTGGGGAAATGTGTGAAGATGCTGACTGCACCCCAGTAATAAAGACTTTGCACAACCGCCTTTCGCCCTTTCCTCAGCACAGGTCGGGGAAGTCTGTGTTACTTATTTGGTCTCACTTTTTAAGGTCGAGCAGCGGTGCACGTGTTTTGCAGCCACGGTGATGGCTTGAAGTCGGTTTGATGGTGAATCTGCTAAACGCTCGTTGTGCTCTCCACCTCACAGTGTGCTCACTGGAAGAAACAGATGAGGAGAGGGATTAGAAATGATTTAGACTCTTTTACGCTCATGAAATGTTTCCCGGAGATTAAACAGAGCTGCCAGACCGCGCTGCCTTCTGATGCATTTGGTTACAGCAGTTTACATTTACAGAAAAGCACATTAATAAGTACTGGGGCTGCTTAGCTGTAGTAATCAGAACTGTTCTGTACAATAAACGTAATCTCTATTATT
Organism: Andinoacara biseriatus; assembly: GCA_015108635.1. Lineage (NCBI taxonomy): Eukaryota > Metazoa > Chordata > Actinopteri > Cichliformes > Cichlidae > Andinoacara > Andinoacara biseriatus. The sequence continues at coordinate 10,842 of VUQJ01002941.1, read as the reverse complement.
TAACACGAGGAGTTTGGTGCAAAGAAGGTGAAAGACCCTCAGAAAAGTACATGTAGCTGTTAATGATCCTTCCACAGATTTACTCATAAACATAAACGCTGACTGACTTTTCTTTAAGTCAAATCTTCTCTCTTGGGAATTCCAAGCAGGTGAAAATTAAATTCAAAGTCAATGCTGGTCAGTGTTGTGGGGATAAAGAACATGTGATATATTTTTGGACTGTCAGGTGTGAAGAAATTTCCTGTTGCAGTGGAAACTGTGACTTCATAGTTTCCACGTACCAGGAAGGAAAATGTTTCATTTAAAGCACTCAACAACTTCCTGCCTTCCCTCTAATTTCTGCTGTTTAGAAATGCCAGAAAGGGGATGTAAGTGATTCCACTGAGGCCGATTTTCAGAAGAACTGCTGGCTCACACGCCTCCGTTTCACAGGTCAAAGCTGGTGAAGTTGTGATTCAGAAGGTTTCATTGCTCACCGGGACAGATCAGAGATCAGTCATGCTCACGGAGAACCACGCGTGTGTTTCACAGGATGTGATGAAACGACGGTCACTTTGTTGAGAACATGCGAGAACATGTCGCTATGACAACCACCTGTTGAGAAAATCTGTGGCAGGTTAAAATGTGAAAATAGCTGCACACACACAGTTTATTGTACTGCTGCTGGGTCATCTCTTTATGTATGATAGGACACTTCATTAGGTACACTAATAGCAGGACTGGGTTGAACCCTCTTTTTCCTTCAGAACTGCCTTAATTCTGCACATCCGTGATGCTCTGCTGGACTGAGATCTGCTGACTGTGGAGGCCATGCTTTTGTGTGCGTCTCCCAGACATGATGCTCTCGTGGCACTGAGGGGCCCTTAGTGTGCAAAGAAAACATCCCCCACGTCATTACACCAGCAGCAGCAGCATCCTGAACTGTTGATGCAAATTCTGATCCCGCAGTCTGAATGTTGCAGGAGACGCTGAGACTCCTCAGACCAGAAAATGTTCTGCTATCTTCCACTGCAGCAGTGGCGCCTGGTGAAGTCCATCTGCTTCAAGGTTCGATGTGTTGTGTGTTCATGGGTGTTCTTCTGCATACGTGGTTATTTGAGTTGCTGCTGCCTTCCTATCAGCTTGAAGCCGTCTGGCCGTACTCCTCTGACCTCTGGCATCAACGAGGCACTTTCACCCAGAGAGCAGCCTTTCACTGGATATTTCCTCTTTCATTCTCTTTAAACCTTAGGCATGCCCATGTGGGAAAATCCCAGTAGATCAGCAGTTTCTGAAATACTCAGACCAGCCAATGTGGCACCAACAACCGCGCTACCTATCAGAGTCACTGAAATCCCCTCTCTTCCTCATTCTGTGACCCAGTTTGAACTTCAGCATCTTCACAGTGCATCAGTGTCATGTGATTGGATGATTTACTTTAATGCATGAGGTCATTTTAATTAAAAAAAAAAAAAAGTCGGGCCGTATCTAGCTTTTTCTGACATCCCAGAGGTGTCTCATGATCTCTCCGTGATAGTTTATTCCTTTTTTTATTTGTCATGGAAACCGATGTGTTGACAGCCCTGAATGATTCAGCAGGTCCTCGGAGCTTTAATGTGTTGAAAGTTAACCTTTAGTCTTGCTGCAGGATGAAATTAGTTTAAATGTTGATCGGTTGCTGTTGTGTCTCACGCTTCAGCTGCAGCGACGGCACGAGTACATTGGCTGCCGTGTTCATTCGTGCTCGTGCTTGACAGACGTGCAGGATTCCCGGGCTAACAGCCAGGAGACTGGTTCATGTTGGGAGCTGCTTACTTTCCTTCATCCCTGTTGCTTTTACTTTAACTTCCATTCAGCTGATTAGATTTAGGGGAAGATCATGTTTGCATGGCCGGTCGGGCGTGTCCGATCACTAACTTATACCTCGATCTGCTGCACCACAGCGTAAGAGGTAGGAACTGTTGGCCCAGGGATGAGATTTGCTTGGTTTACACCGCTGACATAATAAAAGGAGGTCAAAGCTTCCGGGTCTGAAAGGTGAAGCTGATGCAGAGGCGCCTTGAACGTGCTCAGCTCGCGGCTTCTACATTTCATAGTGTCTGTGATGGATTTATTCTGTTTTATTTGCTCTAAACTACTTTGAGCAGGATGAGGTGAAGCTGTTTTGCCTGTTATTTACTGTAATGACACCTTATGATGGGACATCTGATAAGAATCTGAATGAAACCACTGAAACTGCAGCTGCCGCCTCTGAAGCGATGCTGTCATCCACAGTGTTGGCAGTTAGAAATGACTCAGCTGTGGAAGCCTTGTACCGTGGGCTCAGTGGGCTTGTCTCGGCCAACATATGACTATATTTGGCTTTTTTTTTTTTTTGGTCCGCTGCTGCTGTGCCAGATATCAGAATCGGGCATGCTGGCAGATCAGCCAGGCCACAGAGCACATCCTCTCCGCTGCACACAGAAAGGTGGAGAGGTCACGGAGCAGAGCCACACGTCTGACTGAAAACTATTCGACTCTCTTCATTCATGAAGTCGCTTTAAACTTGCGGCAGTCGGAATGGGATCAATACTGTGACATTAAAGCCACGAACTTCCACATTCATGTTTGTAACAGAAAGTGAAACAAAAGTAGCAAACAGTGAAAATGAGGCTCGTGTTTTCGATAAAGACTTTTAGTGACGAATATTTTTCATATTCTATGAACATTTGAATCTTTGGTTTAGTCAGTATTTCATAGTTTTATTGGCTTAGTGTGCAAAAAGTGCGCACATATATAAAAACGAGTGCTGGGGGGAAGAAGGGGATTTTCTAAGGTTAGTTATAGAAAACCACATGCTGCTTCTGCCGGTGTTCTCAGAAGCTTTATATAGAAAACAAATTCACAGAATTTTAAAATATTTTTAAAAAAAAAGGAAGGAGGTGGTCACTTTGTTTCCTGTGAAAGTTTCTAAGTGCTACAATGAGGATGGAGAGTTCAGCTCTCACCGAACCCGCTTTACCCAGTTGAGACGATCGCTGCTGAAAGCAGAGAAGTGAACGTCCATCAGCTGCTGGATCCTGTTGATGTGCAGACGCTCAAAGCTGAAAGTGAATGAAGGACCCACTGGAAATATAAAACTATGAGGCAGGTGTGCTGCGGCAACCGTGACAGAAGCACCCGTTTCCCCTTAAAACCCGAATCGTCTGTAAAAGGACGGCAGGGATGAGTGCAAAGGCCCAAACTGGGATCAGTGAGCAGGAGACAGGTTTGCTGTGTTTAGGCTGCTGTTCACCAAAGGTTTGACTTCATAGAGTCACCACGTGCACAACTGTGACTCCTGCAAATAAAGGGACACGACACCATTCACACCGACTGAAAACATTTTCTGGGGTAAAATTTGAAGGTTTGAACATGTTTAGAAATTTATGCAAGTTCAGAAGTTTGAAAAATGTATAAACAAAATTAGTCTAGTAATTTCTGGGTGTTTTAATTTCAAGACGTGCTCATATTTTGTATTAATTTGATTTTATTTATTGTATTTGTATTAAACTCAAATGGATTTTATTACCTTTGGCTTTGCTAAAATCCATTTTTCAATCCAGAAATGAGTCAGACTGAACAATCAGCCTCATCCGCAAACACAGAAAAAGTAAGAGCAGTTATTTATAAATATTTATACTCACGTATTGTATTTGTACACTTTCCAGTACAAACAAAACTAGTTAGTGGGTTTCGATGTCAAGTGGAAAATATGATGGGGCAATAAAGTCCCGACGCTTCACTCAACAGCTTCATAGAAAATAACCACACAGGATTTTCACACTTTTAAATCTCAGCGAGATAAATTCCTGTGACATCCGTGTGGGAACCTCAGTGGGGATAATTAGGACCTGCCGCCTTTCCTGGTGCTACAAAATGCAGCTAAAAACAAGAAAGCCTGAGACACACTTTAGGTAAAATAGGTACTCATGTGGTCGAGCAGGTGGTCTGAAAATCTCCAGCCCCTCAAAATGATCTTGGATGAACTATGTAATTAATGCATGTCAAAAAAATCCGTGCTTCTGTTTGAGGTTTAGGGTTTCAGGCACGTTGTTGTGTTTCTTCATTTTTACCAGCTTTCTTTGTTTTCCTGTGACATTTTTCATCTCTTCAGGCAGAAAACATCTGAAGCAGTGATTGAAGCATCAGTAAAACTGAAACTCTGCTGAAAGCAGAAAAATGAAAGTTTTTGCAAGTCGGCGGCGCACAAACACGTTTCCACAGTTTACAGCAGCAGTGACGCCGCGCTCGTGGCGACAGCTCAGCCTTTATTACGGTTCTGCCGCCATCGAGTGGAGAAAAGAAAAGCTCAAATCAGCTGTTTGTACCATCTGTGCATGCTGAGGCTAAACGCTCCTGTTTCACTGCAGGACGGTTCTGATACCCAGAATCATTTCTGCGTAATTGTGCTACCAAATCTGTAAGAAGGTCTATATTAGTTTTTATAACCTGCCATTCTTAAACCAGCACTGGATTAAACCGAGGACGATCCGATCCAGTCATGCATGTATCTGCTCCCTGCACATTAAAAGACTCATAGCACAATTTTCCAGTTTAATCCATTAATCAGACGAATGCTTCATATCCTGCCCAGCCCGCAGGCCACACTCACGGCCCTGGGTCCAACAGTAACTATTTTAAACTGGCCTGTCCATCAATTTAGGCTCACAAACACCCGCTCTGCTTTTACGATTAGGCCTCAAACTTTCCTTTCGAATGAAGCTCAGGTCTGGACCAGGTGACCCTGAACTTGCGCTCTGGAGGTGCTGACGGGGGGGATCATTGTTGGGGGTTGCTCTCTGTATGGAAACAGCATTTTGAGATGACTGCTGCTGTGATTTGGTGCTGTATGAATATTGAACTGGGTTTATGTTCATCTGTTGTCACATTAGAAGGACAGAATGACATCTTTATCAGCCTCTGACAGCCTCATTGGTGACGGTGGTTTACTCAGCATGGGTGTCGCGATGGTTTGGCTGAGATATCAGTGAGCAGCAGCTGCTTTGATCAAACACTGGAATGGCCTGTGGTTTTGAATTGGTGCAGATGATGCCTCAGCGTTCTTGCTGTCTTATCTTTATTTCGTGTAATTTTGCTCTGTGAACCTCACCGAGAACCACAAGCTTCCGCTGCACGCCTACTTTCAAATGCCATTATTGATTTTTGCACTCAAATTAATATTAGCAAACTCTGAGGGCAAAGTCTTATCTCCTGCTTTAAATCGTTAATGAGAATATTTATAAAAACCTGTGTGTGTAAACCTGCTGACACACACACACACACCTGATTTCAGAGCTGATCTCGTCTCTGAGGTGTCACTGAGGAATTATTAATAACTCCCTCGTGTTTCCATCATCACAGGCAGTAAGCATAGAAATCCCCACGCATGGAGTTAATCACCACAATAAAACACAATCGAGTCATATTTCATTTATTCTTGGTAATAATGTTTGACTTGAGGCTGTGGAAGAAGTAAGGAAGAAAATCAGGATTCATTCATTCCAAAAATGCCGTTCATCCTCATCCAGGAACTGAAATCTGTGTTTGTAGCCGATGTCTGGGGGACAATGTAGTTTCATCTGTGTTGTAGAGAGAAAATAATTTTCAGTTAGATAAATGAGCCGTTGAAGCACTTGTCTCATTTTTTCCAAGCACACATTAGTTTCTGCAGATGGACCAACAACCTTCTTACAAAGCAAGAACTTTTGTTCACATTATTGCACCAAAGAGAGAAAACGCATGTATCTGCGTTTACTTCATCAGCCTTTAATGGCTGTGGACACGTGTTGACACTGAGCAGCACGCTGGGGTGAAATGAGCGCTGGTGACTCGCAGCAAGACGGTCCCGGGCTCCAATCCGGGCTGGGGAGTCCAAACACATGCGTGTGCATGCATGCAAATCGGCCATAGGTGTGTGAGTGTAAGCGTGAATGGTTGTGTGTCTCTCTGTGCACCCTGGACTACAGCTGCCTCATGAACTGTATAAGAGGAAGAGGATGGATGGAGGACACTGGAACATTTGTTGGGATTGTTGTGGATTTATGATCAATTCAAGTCTTAAAACTCTGACTGAACCTTTTACTGAGTCAAACACATTCAGAATCAAATCGGTTTTGTAAGCAGTGATGATACAGCAGGTTGATTCTCACCGTTTTGATGAGCTCCAGGAGCCATGGGGTATTTGGGCTGACGCACAGCTTTCTGTTTTCAGTCACAATCCTAGAAACAAGAAAGAAGTAAATTTTGGACAGAGAGACAGTTTCACCCGGCGATTTGTGAAGCTCCGGCAGAACATGTTCACCATCAGCACAGCGGTTTGAGACCGGACGTGTTGAGCAACGAGTACAGTCACGACCAAATGATGGTGATATGTGAATTATCGTAAAACAGATCAAAATGTTTGTTTTTGTTCCTCTGCAACAAACTTCTTTTAGTTCCTCGCTCGCACGCAGCCCAGTTTTCAAAGTTTGCTGCTTCAGTGTTTTTAAATCTTTCTGTAAAATGTTTCTGTGGTGCTGAAAGTTCACAAGCATTTACTGATAATTAAATTAAGTTTATGCAAAGAGTGAGTGCAAAGAGTCAGTCCGCCTTTGGGGGAGGACCACAGTTCTCAATGCAGTTAGTATAAGTTAAGGCTGTTAAAGGCTTTTCTAAAGCTCGCTCTACTCACAAGAAGGCATGGTGAGGGCAGTTGTGTCGAACTTTCTGTTCATGACACTGCTTGATGATCTTGGGCTGCTTGCAACTGAAGCTCTTATGACAGCAGGCCAGACCTAATGATGCAGAATCAGCTGAGCATTTACAGAGAGCGAAGCTGTCATTAAGTCATTCAGGATTATTATAGATTTTTACTCATCAGAATAATAAAACAGGAACTGAGACTTCTGTCATTTTTCTTTCACATACAGGAAAAAAATGTTTGAATGCAAATTTTGCATCTCATTTTTTGGCCTCTGCGCAGCACGCAGCATTACACTTTATGAAACACTTCGATAGTCGAGCAAGTCAAAATGAACCTGCAGCCAAGATTCAAATGTTTAAACACGGAAAGAAAATTTTCCTTATTGCAAAGAATTGCAATGAATTCTTGAATATAAACATGAAAAATTGTGTCTTTGAACAACTTCAGTTCAATAAAAGAAGAGCCGTATACCTTCTGGTGCAAATCTGAGCATGGTGAAAGCCAGGGCGATGAGGCAGAGCCGGCGGCTGAAGGGCAGCGCCGTCCACATCTTGAAATGCTGTGAGGCACCAAATGAAGCTTTCAGTTTTTGAGAACTCTAAATACGTGTGATCTTACTTTGCAGTGTCACCATGGAAGAGGAAGCATTCAATTAATTTGCAGTGTATGGGAAGAGAGGATGACACCCCGAAGACAGTTAGAAATTTGCATGTTCGGTTGTGTAATTTATACCAGTGTTAGTCTATCTTGGTCACGTAGAATTGTGCAGTAAATTCATGTGAAAGTTCCTCCTACCATTTTATAAATTCCAAATAAAATGTTCTCATTCTTCTTTTGTTGTGACCCCGTGAGCTGTCTTTCCTCTTTATTCTGCCTTAAAACAAAGAGTCGTCATTCTGATGCTGCAACTATTCCACAGAGACAATCATGAGAAAATGTTCAGCAGCTCAAACAGAATTATCAGAAAGTCATTTTGTTCAGCAGAAATGCCTCCCATCCTCTCACACAGATCATCAAATCTTCAGTGATTTGTGACATAAAGCATGGAGCCGGGCTAAGATTATTTCAAAATTATTTCATCTGTCATATTTGGGGAAGCGTTCATCATGAGTCCGAGCTTCTCAGTGCTGATGTGAGGACGTGGTTGGATGTTTAAAGAGAAGCTTTTTCATCAAATTACCCTCAAACGCCTCATCTGTTCGAAGTGTTGAAGAACCAACTGCATCCTCTCGTACACTGATAAAATTTCAGTCTCTCCCCCGTGAGTGTGTGTGTGTGTGTGTGTGTGTGTGTGTGTGTGTGTGTGTGTGTCTGTGTCATGTTCCTTTATTTTTGTTGCTGTTTTTCTTTGTGGTATTTTTGTGCTTTTACTTACTATTTTTGCCTTTTGCAGATTCCCTGATTCTTTTCAGCTGCTGTTTATTATTTCTTCACCTGTGTCACTTTTCAGCACAGCGGACAGCTCCTGATCCTCTTCCTGACACAAACGTGGAGGGATTTTTGTCTCCTTGTGGGACTGAAAGGAAATAGATTGACTCTAAATTAAAAAAAAAAAAAAAAGCCTTTTTTTTGTGCATCCTTTGCTTAAACTTCCTGTGGTAACAAATGTAACAAATCCCCAAGTATTGACCTCAGAGAACAGCTTGTCCTGCAGAGCTGGTCAGAATTGGGACAGGTGTAAAGAAATAAAAAAGCGGCCATCTGATCAGCCTTTATCAGACACAGGCCTCATGTTCCAGTGTCCTCATAGCTTTTCCACTGAATTATGAGTTGCTAAATTAGATGCAGCTGTGACTCAGGGTACATGAACTGCAGCTACAGCTGTTCTTATTTCCTTCTTTCATGCAGGTTTGCCTTCATCATCAGCTCAGCATTAATAATTTATTTACTTTGTTTGTTTCTACCTGTTATGTTTTACAAAACTTACAGCTGAACAGAAGTCCCCTCTGCACTGCCACACACACACACACACACACACCAAAAAAAAACACAGCGCCACCATATTTTACTTTTAACATGCTCCATATTTATTTATCAACTTTTATTACTGTGATTTACAACAAAGTAACATCAACTGCTCAGGGTTAAAATATTATAAATAAATGTGTAAAATAAATATATTATAAACATAAAATGTTGCCAGTTGCTCCTTTGCTTGGGTGTTTTTGCTGCCTCGCTGTTACTTCACATACTGATCACTGGAGGACATTTCAGTTCTCCCTGCGACAAAGAAAGAGAAAGAAAGTTAGAAGCTTGAAACAGACGAGCTCGAGTTTCCACTCTCATTATTATCCACCACTCACACACCTGCGGAGGTGATGAGGGCTTTCCACCGCCTACATTTGAGACGGAGGCTTCCTGTCATCAGACGTCTGACGTCTGAGCCACACTCCAGTTTTGGGACCAAATCTAAAAGTAAATTTGTGACCATGTTTTTCTTAAAAAGAAGCCACGTTCTGTAAAGTGCGAGTGAACGGATTTAACTAGGAGGGCGGCGGCTGTCCGATAGTAAACACACACTGTTGACTACAACAGAAATGTTTGGCGAGTTTGATTAATCAGATATTAAAATTTAGCACAACATGATGACAATCCAGTAATTTACATTCTTCTGTTTGACGCCATGTTTGACTCACCTTCTCTATTTTGTCTTTGAGCCACTGGGAATTTGGATCAATGCACAATTTATTAATCCTGAAAGCAAAAGCACATCATTACAGAGTCCACAAAGAGAGGCAGGATTTGGATGAGTGTGTTTAAACCATGACGTGCTCACAGGAAGGCGTGCTTATTGCAGCCATGACGTGGTTTTTGTTCATAGCACGATTTGATCATCTTTATTTTGGTGGAGTCGACCTGAAGACAGCAGGACAAACCCAAGCTCAGAGGGGAGGATCCAGCTGCACAATCACACACAAGGAGGACAACAGTGAGATTAATCAGCAGATCTACATTAGTCAGCAATATCATAAGCGCGGAGTTTATTTCATTTTAAACCACTCGACTGTGTGCTGTCGTTATCAAAAGGTTTAAAAAGCCTCAGCCTATTAAAGATTATCTTTAAAAAGTACATTTATGCTTTAAATTCTATTGAGGTACTATAAAACAAACTATGTCCACATATGTCAAAACAAAGTATTAAAGATCAAAACAACAATAATTTTTCCTTCTTTATATTGAAAATGCTGCAAACCCCATTAAATAAACAGCCGGACCTTTTTGCACAGAGACGAGCATCACGACAGCCAGAGCGAGCAGAAAAATCCCGAAGGAGCGAGTCGAACACATCTTCATCAGCTGGAATCTGACTGGCTGATATAAACAGGTTTGTTTGGCTGGCAGTGGCCTTATATACTGTAATTTATCAAAAAAAAGAGGAACTGTGACGTTTAAACAGGCTATTCTGAGGTGATGATGTACTCAGAAACATACACACCCATGAGGTTATGTCTTTATCAGTTTGGGTTCGTTGTAAAAGTTAAAGCCTCATCACTGTTTTCGATAAGTCACATGCTGCCAGCATCACCTCTTATCAATCTAGCGCACATAGCTAGATTGATAAATTGTGGGTTGACGCATCAGGCTGATAACCAGCAGTTTGATTATTCAGACTGCTGATGTTATTTTTTCTTTTACCCTATTAGGAAAATCTGAATATGCTGAGCTTCATCATGCACTGTTCATGTGGGCCAAACTTATTTTATTTAATGCATCACTTGCTGCTCAAAGACCTGCACAATAACCAAAAAATAAAAATAAATTGCTCCATTTTTATCTTTCTTTAAATATAAAGAAGTACAAATATACTCTCTCATAGATGTTTGTTAATTAAATGTAACTCACAAGTCCTGTGAGTGTATCATGTGTGCAAAATTGTCCTCAAAGGGCTTGTTTATATACAGATTTTTGGCTTTGAACATAGTGGAAGTCAGATGCCACCTGCACCCCTCTAGGCACTACTGATGGCTAATTGGCCCAGTTGGGAGGAGATATGGGAGTCAGAGTGACCTGTTAGGGATGGCAAAAAGGAGAAATCTGACATCTTCTGGACAGGAACACCTGCCAGAGTCAAAGAGAGGAAATTTACAGAAAGGGACAGGCTTAGCAGACCACTCAATGATGCTTTTCTTCTCATTGAGCCCCCCCCCCCCCCCCCTACA
>VUQJ01002938.1:28709-42998 GCA_015108635.1 Andinoacara biseriatus | reverse complement strand
GAGAGGAAACATGTGAGGAACACAGCTGAACACAATAACGCTGAAGAGACAAGGGAAAGTAAACCTAAACACAAAGCACAAGGAACAAAAGATTGTCAAAATAAAACAGGAAGGGACTAAACATAACACACACGCAAACTTAACAGAGGGAACCAAACCAGACCATAACAGAAATCTAAATACAACACACAGGGAACACAGGGAAGACCAGCACATGGAAAACTAAACAGAAAACAAAGGCAAACCAAAATCCTAATACTGAAACACAACCAGAAATAACAAAAACCCAGAACTTCACAAAAGAACTCAAAACACTGGACCACCGGCCCAGGATCATGACACCACCAGCATACCGAAGAAGTGGCTGATATAGAAAAATCCTACCAATGGCTGAACAAAGCTGGACTGACAGACAGCACAGAGGCACTAATCAGGGCAGCACAGAAACAAGCTCTAAGAAAGATCAATAAAGGCTGGGGTTTACCACACCAGGCAAGACCCCAGGTGCAGGCTGTGCAGAGATGCCCCCGAGACAATCCAGCACATAAGAGCAGGGTGCAAGATGCTGGCAGGCATACATTGAGCACCATAACCAATTGGCTGGCATACTATACAGGAACATCTGTGCTGAGTGTGACCTGGAAGTCCCAAGATCAAAATGGGATACGCCCCCTCCGTTGGTCAAGAATTACCGAGCTAAGATCCTGTGGGTCTTCCAGATATGGACGGATAAACTAGTGATGGCTAACTAACCAGATGTAGTAGCGGTGGACAAACAGAAAGAAAGCCATAGTGAAAGATGTAGCAATACAAGTGAAAACAAGTGGCAACATCAAGAAGAAAGAACACGAGAAGCTTGATAAATACCAAGGGCTCAGAGAAGAACTAGAGAGGATGTGGAAGATGAAGGTAACAGTGGTAATCGGAGCACTCAGGGCAGTGACACCGAAACTGGAAGAGAACAAACATGATGACACTTAATGCTAACATTTAAGCCTTCAAAATGCAGAGTCTAGAAACCAAAGGATTGCATCCATCTCTTATAGACAGTCAATGATAAGCACGTGTGATGCAGACAGTTTTTAAACTGTCCTCTCCCTAGTACAAAGTCTGTGCACCTATGTAAGAACAGTACAGCTGTCTGGTGTATTCACTGCATAGGCATCATGTGCGCTGCCTTCTCTAGGCAGTCATGTCTCCCGTACAGTAAACTTGTCTGAAATGGACTAGGTCCTGATGTGTGTTACGTGAGAAAGGACAACTCTGACAAAGCGCCTTATTCGCCTAAAAACTGCCTTAAGTTTATGTATGAAAAGGGCTCAAGTTTCCCTTTGGGTTTGGTTTTAAACCACATCAACTACTGTCTTGTCCAAAGGCCAGTCAGCCTTCTCCTGATGCTCCTGGCATGTGCAGTCAAAAATAGTCCACGGCTACTGTCCTCCTGATGAGCAGTAACTTGCAGCAATGAGACTTTGTTCAGTTTGTGTCAAGGATAGAAAGTGCTGACCAGAGTGCAAAGAGACAAATAGAGGCAGACGTACCTGAGTGACTGAACTCATTGCTTAGGTGGCTGCCAGTCACTGACAGATTAAACTTTCTTTAATTAACATCAGCACATTCTTCACATAATTATTTTATAGTGGCTGGGGTGACAGTGACGGAGTCAGATCACAGTAGATGACTTTCAGAAAGGGGCAATCTTAACAAAGACCAAAAGATGATCATTAATGAATGTATTTCTGCAGTTTAATTCCATTAAATCCTCTATTTGTAGTGTGTTAGTTAGATAATGAATGTAATTATTCAAGTATAAGAGATAAAAAAGTGAAACGGCCTAAGCGAAAATCACTGCCAACTATTTTTTAATCAAAAATAGCATAAATTTGACTTGAGCCATAAGAACATTGATATATCTATGCCCAGTAATTTCTGTTTGCTGGCATTGCTCTGAAAGACCCCCAGCAGAGAACAGAGTTGATGTCTATGGTAACACATTAATATTGTGCAGTGCTGTCAGATGCAACATTGCAGGAGGTACAGGATGGTGTGGGGTTGCAAAGTGGTTTGCACATACTGGAAATGTAAGCATTCTGAAGCTGCTTAAATAATGTGCCCTATGTGAGTCAGTAGTTTGTATGGTATGAAGCTATTGGACATGACCTTGTGGCCTGCCTGAGCTGCCATTTTGCTTGATTAGTTCTTACCCACACCCAAAGGCATCATACTATCATAGGGGCATAATTCACTTGTCTTTAACTGAAAATTCTGGGCCTTGTTCAAAGTTATCTCCTTGTGGGTCTATAAAACTCATCACCAATCGTCAACTTCAATAACAACAGCGGTGATTATTGAAAAAAATCTAAATGTACTTTCCCCGTAGTTTAACTTCTTTATGATTTTTAAAATCTGTTTTTACATGTGTTAAATGATACCGATTACACCCTCACTACGCCCCAGTGCTCAGGACCAAAGTCTGGAAATCCCAAGTTGGCCTAGTTTCGATGCTTGCTGCCACATGAATGATCTATGCCCTCCCCTTTAACAAGAGACCCTTCATCAGCCACAAGTGTGACTCCACATAGTGTTACACTTGTCATGGAAAGAAATCACGCAGGGTCTGAATTGGAATTGGGCCATTGTGTTTGCTGGCCTTCAGGCAGCCATCTTTAGTTAGAGCCATCATTTGATACTTAATGTCCTTGCCTGACTTTATGAGGATTTAAACTGATTTTGAAATGGGAACATGTCAAAGTCAAGAACAACAAACAAAGATGCACTGGAGTACATCGGTGGCTGTGGGACATTGAAGGTTTTGACCATGAACCACAAAGGCCTGCAGGTTTTAGTCCAAATCAAAGGACCAGCGGCCAGGGTCGTTGGCTGCATGTCATTTTGAATCTCTCGCAAATAATGGATGAAATAATGTATTCTGCAAAGGGTAAATTATTTAGTTCTCCCACTGTTTTTAAAAAAAAATCTATTTACAGGATACGTCAGGGAATATAAGGCAGGAACCAAACTAATGCATAAAACAAGTCCTCACCCCTACTAAATGAAGTCACTGAACTGGCCCTTTCCATTGCTTTCGGTGTATCTGTTGGGGAATTGTCTGACAAATTACATGTCCTGCTATTTGGTACAGATCATCAAAGAAGTCTGTGCCTCTGTACTCCACCATAGTCAGTTTTAAATCACATAATCAATGTGATTGAAGTGCAAACTTTCAGTTTAAACTCAAGGGGTTGCATTGTGTTCAGGAATTACAGCTATTTTTTATAGAGGTTCAAAAATAATTGGACAATTGATTGACATGCAGTTGCATGGTCAAGTGGAACCTGTTTTTTTGTTTTTCCTTGACAAATTAACCAAGTTGAAAGCACTCTTGAAGAGGTCGGTGCTACCCCTGTCAAAGTCAAAGAGGCCTTTATGAATGTGAATGTGGAGGGTGTACAACAAGGTGCAAAAGACTGGTTGGGTTTGATCATTAGTTATTATTAATCGCTCTCTCTTTTCCTACAGCATGTTTTTTGTCCTGTCTCTCTCCCGTCAGCCCCAACCGGTTACAGCCCCTCCCTGAGCCCAAAGGTTTCTTCCTGTTAAAAGGGAGTTTTTCCTTCCCACTGTCGCCAAGTGCTTGCTCAAAGGGGTTGTTTTGACCTTTAGGTTTTCTCTGTTTTATTGTAGGGTCTTTACCTACAATACAAAGTGCCTTGAGGCGACTGTTTGTTGTGATTTGGCGCTATAAAAATAAAATTGAACTGAATTCAATTGAATTGGTTACACCCAGGAACAGAAAGGTCATATTAGACTTTACTTGAAAACATCTAAGAGCCTGCACAGTTCTGAAAAAATTGGTTTGACACATGAAACCAAAATGAACTTGTACCAGAATGATGGGATGACAACCTCATGAGCCTAAAAATACCACACAACCTGTCAAACATGGTTCAGCCAATGACATAGGCATGTATGGCTGCCTGTGTATCTGGATCGCCAGTGTTGATCACTGGATGATGTGACTGCTAATAGAAGTAGTAGGTGGAATTTTGATATAATGTATATATTATACTCTTTTCTCAGATTCAGCCAAATGCTGCAAAACTGATTGAATAGCACTTCACAAATGGATAATGACCAAAAACATACTTCAAAAGCAAACCAAAAGTTTGTCATAGCAACAAAATGGGATATTCAATGGCCAGGTCAGTCACCTGATCTCAACAGTCACCTGATGTCTATCTAATTTTTAAAAAACAATCCTTATATTTTAAAATTGTGTTACCTTTGAACTATTGAAAATACAATGGGGCACCATGTATGAAAAATATTGTAATCTTTAAATTGGTAATGCAATACTGCTGTTGAGCCCAACAAATTCAAGCTGGAAGCCTGCAGCTGAGTCACATCTTGGTTGTTTGATTTAAAATCTACTGTCGTGGTGCACAGAAGCCAAATTACAAAAATGTGTATCACTGTCCAAAAACTTGCAAAATCACCTGCAATATGTGACACATGGTGAATTTCTATATTTGGTGTAATAACAATCCTTTATCATCCCATCCTCGTGAAATAAACAAGCCCTGTTGTGATGGTAGTTTTACACTTTTCTACATAACTGCTGTTAATCGGCCAAGGCGAGGATGAAAAAAACCCTAGGGTGAAGAAAAATAGTTGATATTGCAATTTTCTCATTTTTGCACATAGAGCTGTGGGGGATGAGAGACCTTAGACAAGTGCCATAAGTAAACAAAACACAAGGGTTAACCTTTAATAATGGCGTGTAATACAAGACATCGTTTGAAATGAAAATGAGTAGCCGTGGGGTTAACTTGGATAATAATTGGAGGTTAATCACAGGCTTTGCAGCTGACCCCATAGCAAGCACAGCTTTTTTTTCCAAACACTACACAAGTAAGCTCTTTAAACGTCTCCAGCTGAAAGGACATGGATTAATGGATTTATTGGCACTAACATGAAGTATCAAACCTGGAATACAGCATGTTCTGCTCTCTGTGTTGTAATCTGAATAAATGCCTGCACAGAGGGCATTTACAGCCATGCTAATTTAAAATCAATGCAGCAGTCAATGAGAATACACTCCTCCGACTGCAGTTTCCCATCGTGCTGTCATATTGTTGTGTAGATAAGTGGCGAGAGCACGTTTCAAATAGAGAGGGGTAAACTTCCTGATGCAGCATTTAGCCCCTGCTGTGAGACAGAACGTGCTTATCGCTGCGACTGAGGTGGGAAGCAGCTGCTGGAAAAACGGGGGGGGAAAAAAGACAAAAGAGAGCTGCCACTCAAGGAATAAAAGATGTTACACAAGCCGGTGAGATTTAAATGAGAGGAGATGTGCTGCTGCTGCCCCAGCTTCCAGATTATGCATGGAAAGCATTAACCTGGCTTTTACTGTGCCACAATGGGCCCCTTAGCCTCTGTCAACCCACACGCAGCTGAGTCGCGGTGACATCGAATGCGCTGCAAAAAACATTCATACACTACATGCGCACAGGCATACAGTCATACATACACATGTGCACTCTCAGCCACAAGAGACAATGAATCAGAAAGGAATTATAAAGCCTTTCTGAAAGCACTTTATTCAAATTTTATGACATGCATTTGCAATTTTGCTTCAATGGTACTACATGGTGTCATGATGTGAAAACAAATGCTATTAATATTTATATACAAATTCCTTTCTGAAGTGCTATTGTAGGATTATCATCTACTTCTAGATCCTGATTTAAAGTATGTCAGCCCTTGGAGACATACAAGAACATTCAGGACAATAAAAGTAAAAAAAAAGAAAATCTCCCGCATTAATTTATTCCAGTATAAAGAAACAGAAAGCTTGCCCTAAGGGGTTTAATTTGTTCTTATATCAAGCTTGGATGGACACAATCAGTGACAAGATAGTGGCACAGCTGAACTTCTGGAACAGCACTGACTGCATGACCTATGAAATGAGAAGACTAAGAAAGGCATATGTCACGGATCAGACTCGGAGGACAGACCCTTCGCACTTGTCTTTCTAAGAGATTAGGATGGTACAAAGGATGTTTTTTATGCAAATTCACCCTTTTAATCAATCAATAGCTCAGAAACTAAAGGCTGTTACTGTGCGTAGAAACCTTTTTATACAGTTTTGAAAGGATAGGACACAGTAGGTTGCAACACTGATGAACACAGTTCTACTCCCAAAGCTTCTAAGGGGCAAGATCTATTATCTTCTCATTAGTGCTTATGACTGACTGCAACTGGTAGTTTCTCTTTGCCAACTTAAAAAGGATTGATTTGATCTGTACTCAGAAGAATGGGAAAGTCCAAGGAGTGAGTGAAGATCTAAGAAGGAGAACTGTAGATTTACACAAGTTTGGAGGGTCTCTTAAAAAAGCCATTTCTAAACATCTGCAGATTCCAAGGCCAGTTCAAATAATTGGACATAAGGATGTATCACCACTTTGCCTAGGTCAAACCCTCAGATGAGAAGAAATTGGTTAGAATGTTCATAAATGACCCAGGAGCCGCCAAGACTCAAGCCTGCCATGAACTGGAAACTGCTGGAACACCAGCTTCACTGTCCACAGTAAAGTAAGTTTTATATTGCCATGGACTGGGAGGGTGTGGGCAAGAAAGAAGCTTCTGCTCCAAAATCACCATCTTCAAACCCACATGGAAAAGCCAAATGCATTCTAGAGATTTTTTTATGGTCAGACAACAAAGATTGCGCTATTTGGCCATAATGACAAGAAATGTGTTTGTAAGAGTAAAGCTGAGGCTTTCAAAGTGGATGGATTAATGAAGGAATTGAGTAAATCTTTTATTTTAAATCAACAGCTAGATGGTTGAATAATGGACAAAGTTGATTCCAAACAATGATACCTAACAGACTTCTAAACTGGTTTTGGAATGGATGAAGCAGCCCCAACTATAAGCTTCTGGAATTGCTTTCTACAAGCACTGAACTCAACCCTGCTGAAAATTCATGGACTATTTAATATTTTGGGTCTGTACCAGGAAACAAACCAACTGAAATGAACTCTACCAAGAGGAGTGGTGAAAATAATCAGCCAGAGTTATACAGGAAGCTTGTTGATGGCTACCAAAAGTGTCTGGTCGAGGTGCAACTTGTTACAGCACATTTAACCAAATATTAGTGGAGATGTAAATATTTGAACCTGTGTTTATTCTTTTGACCCTCCGTGAATTAGAGAAAATCCGAAATAAATTCAACCCAATTCTTGTTTTTTAAAGTCATTACAGATGTATGCTGCACAATTATTCCACCCTGGAAAAAGAACAGTTCAAAGAAATCATCAAAGGTCCCAAATTACCATCATATCCATGCCCAAGATGATATTCTGACCATACGTATACCCAGAGAATAAACCATAATGGTAAAGAGGAGTAGGCCAAAATGTTTGCATAACTTTCTTTAATTTCATATACTCATGGTTGTGCTGATGTAACTTGCAGACTAATCATAACTGACCTTAACAAAATATTTCCTAGTACCACTTTTCAAATGTTTTATAGCATTTACCAAGTCTGCTGACTTAGCCTCTAAGGACAATGGCCAATATTTCATAGCTAATTTTAAATCATTTGCTAACCCCAGCACTTTTCACTGATGTCCTCCTCTTTAGTTTATAACCAACATACTGGCAGCAGTCCTACTTCCACCACCTTCAGCTGCAGTACTTAAATAGCATGCTACTGAAGTATAGCTTCACAGACTATTTACAATAGTCATGTATTTTCTTAATGCTCTATTTTGGGGGTCGTACTTATGAAAAAATATCTTACAGTCTTTACAGATCAGCATTTTTTTAAAGCAGTCACTATAAAATGTGTTGACCAACAGACACAGTTCACATATATCCAGTTAAATCTGACAGGCCTCCATCTCCATCAAGTTTTCCTATCTGCATTGGGCACTCTTACCAAGCCTTTACAACACACATTTTTAATTGATCTTTTTTTGGATCTTAACTACCAAAAACTCAGTCGAGCTGTAAGAGTCTATATTTCACAGTCCTACTTCCACCATTTGTGGTAAAAGCGGCAACAACATATTCCTGATCATAACAATGCAAATGATTGATATTTGTGACAGTGTCACAGTTTATTTATTATTTAATTTTTTTCCCTTGATCAAGAGAATCCTCCTTTCTTTTCCATTCCAGTTTATTTTATATTTCATTATGTGGTATAAAAGCTTTTTTGCTGAACAGTCACCTGGCAACAAATAATACCTATTCATTTCCCATGACACTGACATGCAATACCTTTTTGAAAAGCTCTCACCGCCTATTGAGTGACATAAGCACACAGTACTCCAATTACAGTTCTGTGCACAGCAATTATGCTGTAAAGCCAAACAGAAAGAGATGGTGCTAATGGCTAATTTACTTTCCATTTAAAAAATATTTGACAAATGCATTTACTGCACCACTCTGCCCACCACCAGTAACTCATTACTTGCGTCATACATGAGATTAACTGAGCAGTTTAGCCTGAAGTGTCTTATCGATTACCTCCGTTATTAAAGCCCCCCTCAAGTGACTTCATTACAATATTCAAATGTATGTACTGCTGCTGAAAATTGCCCATCTAAGGAGTAATTATGAGTCACAGCAACAATCCCAATCAAAATGGGATTTGCTTGCACAGCAGGGGATTAGGCATACCGATGTGCAGCTGTGCCAGTTTCAATTAGGAAGAACCTGTTGTTACTCCAGCCTGCAAACAACTGATTTCCTACCAAAAGATTTAAATTAAACTGAGAATCGATGGTGACATTGCTTTTAATGGTTTAAATGCTAACATGTCCGCCTAAGGTCTTTGAGAGTTGTGTAGTTAAAATAGGTTCATCCCAAGGTTATTCGTAATCTTCTCAATTTAGCGTGGCACAAGAGTCTGGATTATGTGGGTTATGGGGTTATAACCCTTAAACTGTGTCCACACACGAAGCAATTCACTCATCGGGAATTGCTTTGAAGCTGACATTTGGTTGCTAGCAGACATTCCAGGCTACAGTTGCCTACATAACCGTCTGACATTTTTACTAATATGTCAAATGCCAATCACCAGTATCCTGCATTGGTAGTTGCTTTAATTGCTTGTAAGGAAGTTGAATTTGATTTGAATTTTTTGTCTCATGACCTGTCCACTTTGCCATTCCAGTGTTTTTTGTTGCCCACAGTCCTTTGAAGTTGCCAAATGTCATTGACTCTCTATGGTCTCTGGTCGTCATGTTGCTACAAATTGCTTCCTGAATGCCGCTTACAACTACAGTCATAGAAAAATAAATATCAATTAAAATATACCAAAGTGAAAGCACCCCCCCCCCCTCTCAAAAAGCATTGCGGCATAAAGCTTCTCACCTGTTTGTATCAATCCTTTAAATTACTGCCATCTCCTTGGTAATCGTCTCTGGGAGCAAACTTAACTCAGCTTGACTATTCTTCCACTGAAATCTGTATGGGGCCAGCATTTTGATTGGCTTTTCCATGTCCCATTAACAACTTGAGCTTGTCAAGCTGAGAGACCAGTAGCTTTTCCTGGTTGTTTGAACATGTTTCCACCAGCATGCTAGACAAGAGTTGGCAAGCTGAGCCAGTAAATTTAGATTAGCATCTCTGAGAAATTACTTGGTTGATCCAAGGTACTAAATTTAGCCAGCTATTTTGCTAATTCACCACCTTCATTTTTCCATTCATGTTTTTTTAATATCAAATATTGACAGTTAAACACACACACATATATATCAATATGTAGCCTTGTGTTTCTCAGCTCATTAATATAGTTTATATATAATTTTAAAGAATAAGATGCATTACTGGAGATTAAACAGAATATAAAGTAGCACAGTGTTATGCGTAGTGAGGTGTTTTCATAGTGTTTTATTGCTACTTTTGTTAAAGGAATGATTCTTAAAAATAATAATAGTCCTCCACCCTCATCACCATCAGCTGACAGTAAATATTTCAATAACCATGGAAGTAATAGTTTTACATCTCTTCAGCCGGGAAGAAGTGCAGAAAGATGACGATGTCCATGTAGAATGTAGGAAGCTGCAGGAGGCCGTCAGCATGCATTAAAGAATAAAATACAGGCAGCACAAAGCAGCATGTTTTTAATCTGGTCCAATTTTTTTTGTCTTGTTAAACAAGGAGAAGGGTTATCCTCGCTCTACATGCCTTTCTTTAAAAGTCCCTGCATGCCACTTTCAATGTAATTATCTACTGCTTCTGAACAATGATGCGCCATTTACCTTGTCCTGTAATTGTTAAAGACAGTGGTTAGTATTCTGCAAAAGTTACATAATCTCACTTTTACAATCCAGGCTTAGAAGGGCTTTCTGGATAATTCAAGCTTTTCAACATTTATCCACTTTTTCCCAGCTAGTGCA
Source organism: Andinoacara biseriatus (assembly GCA_015108635.1). Lineage (NCBI taxonomy): Eukaryota > Metazoa > Chordata > Actinopteri > Cichliformes > Cichlidae > Andinoacara > Andinoacara biseriatus. The sequence continues at coordinate 32,581 of VUQJ01002938.1, read as the reverse complement.
GGTAGACAGTTAGCATTGATCTGGAGGACTTTGGGGTACTTGTTAAGGGGCTGGAGAGACTTGAGAAAATCTCAATTTTTGAAAAGTACAGTAAGAGCACTGCAAGTTCAGAAAGTCAGATAATCAATTTTCCTAATCAAAAAGTAGCTTGTCAAAGTTCTGGCCTCTCAAGATGCAGTTTCATACCGATCAAAGATTTATAAACCCTATCCCCCCAAAAACTTAACACCCAGTTAACCTTGGCCAGTGTGTGGAGCTGTCAGCATTCATATGAAATGATGCCATTTCTCCTCCACTTTTTGCTGAACGCGGCAACAGCACTCAACACAGAGAGCTCATTTAAAGTTGTGGTTTAACGCCTGTCCCTTGATGTGGGGAACTGTCAGCCAGCTGTCTTTGCTGTGCTGTTTTATATAGAACATTCCTCAGCTCAGCCCTTAGCTCACAAACATATAGCATACAGAACATAAGCTGTGATGTTCTTAACCACTACAATAAGGATAATACAGCTGATCAAAGGTAGCAAGGAAGGCAGGTGATGAAATATGTTGAGAGAAAACTGCTTACACGACAGGTACGACTCGTCTAAATGCAAGTTTATTTTTGAAGTAAACCACCAGAAATTAATTCTCATTTATATGATAATTCAGTGGTTGCAGTTTATTTTTCTTCCCGGGCATGTGAAGCACCATTTGAGTCCTGACCACTATACCTGGCAACGCTAAGACATACCCAGGCACAAATTCCGGTGCAGGACAAATATGTTCACATACTCAAAAGAAAATGACTATCACAACATGAGGTCAGCTAAAGGGCAGATTTAGTTAAGGAGAACAATCTTAGTTTAAATTGGGGTCATACTCGAGATGCCTTACTAAATATGATGATACCGGTGGTTTTTCCTCATTGCAAACACAACACATAGAAATCTAAAGCAGCCATTGCATTCACCACATGGTTCACCGAGCCTGCTGAAGGTCAAGAGCTTCTATTGTTTTCCGAGATCCATTAAAAGGAACCTCCAGTGGTGCACTTCTGCCCTGACAACATAATCCATCATTTTAAATACTGCATGATTCTTTTATTAATGCCTCAGCCATGTAGATAATTAAAGTGATTTCTGTACCTGAAAGAGGCAAAAGGAGATTTGATGCCTTTTTCCCCCCTATTTCTGTCACATTCAGATTCCACATACCTGCCTACATGAATTCACACTTAGAAAGCAACAATCCTCAAATCACCCAAGCGCCACTTTCTTGCAGCCAGAAGTTGCCACATTCAGACCAGAGGGTGGGGTGCTACATTGTCAGCTAAAGCTATAGGGAAAATTGGCTAGCAAGCAACAGACAAGCACACTTATCTGCTAATTACTGCTGAGCAACAGAGTAATAAAATACAAACTTCTTGGACCGCCTGTACCTCATAGGAAGCCCTATTATTTCTCATATAATTCCAATAAAGATGTTCCAAAAGGCACCAACAGGACAAACATGGACCTGAGGTCCAGTTCACTGACTCAGCTTAGAGGGAGGTGTGGGTCACGGTTCATACAACTGTCAATCAAAGAAGCCACACCCCCTCGCCTTACCAGTATCCAAATGGATGAGCTATAAAGAGACTGAACTATTTTACAGTTTGATTTAACAACAGAAATAAAAAGAACAGTAACAGGAGAACAGAAGAATATTTAAGGTCATTCCAAAGTGTGCTTAGGACCATCTGTTTGTTGTTAACTGGTGTTTGAATATTAATATTTCCCTTGTTCCCTGACGCGGTACTTTTGGCGGCTGTAAAACTTTCTGCCTTGCGTTTATGTTTTTAACATAATGGAATGTGTTTCATCAATGATGCATGTAATGGTGAGTATAAGACAGCGACATGTAAGCAAATTTAAAAACTGATGTAAAATGTATGTAATCTTTTCACTGTAATTTCTAAGTACAACACACTGACACACGCACAAAGACCTTGAGTTGCATCTTTGTACAGATGACTCCCAGCTCTTTGTCGCCACCAACCCAGCCCCCAGCCCTCCACCTTCATCCCTCTGTGACTGTCTTCAAAAAAATCCAATTTTCTCAAACTCAGTAGCGACAACACTAAGGTCCTCCTTGTTGGCTCTAAATCAAATGTATCAAAAATCAACAGTTTCAGCATAACCATTGACAACTCTACCATTTCTCCCTCCCTTCAGCCTACATTAATACTGTTACCCAGCCTGCTTTCTTTCAACTTCGTAAATTTAGAAGCCTCCGTCCATCCCTCACACCCAACAGTGCTGTCGTTCTAGTTCATTCCTAATCTCGTCTTGATTACATTATTTCCCTGCTCTCTGCTCTCCCACAAAAATCCATCCACAAACTCCAACTGGGTCAGAACGGTGTGATCCAAATGTTCACCAGAACTCCCTCTACTGGCCACGTCATTCCAATACTTCAGCAACTTCATTGCACACTTCCTATAAAAATTCTACAATATTCCGCATCTCACTTTCAAGGCCATCCACAATCTCGCTCCTCCATATCTGACAGAACCACTCGCTCCCTCAGGTCCTTCTCAACCATCCACCTTACCGTCCCACCAACCCATCTGTCTGCCACGAGATCCACGGCCTTCAGTCGCTCTGCTCCCTGCCTCTGAAACTCACTTCCTCCTGATCTCCGGAACAATGACTCTCTTCCCAAATTCAAAACCTGTTTGTTCTGTCTAAAAATCATCATCTCACTGCTCACTGTTATTATTTATGTTAATGGTACAATGTTTGTTTGTTGACTGTTCGGTGACCTTTAGTGTCACAAAGGTGCCCATACACAAAATGTATCATTATTATCATCATTATGATTATTTATTAACATTATTATTTAGGACCCTGGGTTATTGTGAAGCAATCATATCTGCCAAATCCATGGAATTCTACATAATTCAGCATAGGGTTGCTATGACAACTGTGTATTGACAATAAGAGATTTAAAAAATAAATATGTAATATTGCCTCAACAATACACATATAATAATGTTACCAATAAGTATATTATTATTTGTCTATGCTTAGAGTTAAATGTATTAGACAACAAGAACACAATTTTAAGCATCATGCTCATTTAATACAAAATTTCCGGGCACCATACACCATCGCAGATGTTTTTTGCAGGGCAGGATGAGCATGTCTCATTCATTGCACATTTCCGCATCTTCCAGGCAGTTCAGGGAATCATGCAGCAGCTTATGAACCACAATTCTGCCGCCTCAGCAAGAGCAACAGCCACTGCCAGGTGGGGTGCCTTTGAAACATTTTTACAAAATGTACATGAAATCCGCTGTCTGCCATGCCTGTAATGTAAGGCTTCTTTGCACTTTTCTATAATTTACACTTTCAAGGTGGTCCTCGTGTATCGCTTTTTAGGATAAATTGAGTCACCTTGAAGCGTTGCCAGAGGCTCGAAGCCTGCGGGGGCCCTCGTTAGGAGCTACTCTGAGGGATCTGCATCAACTGTCTTCTCTGACAAACCAGCCTCGCCTGCTGACTCCCATCTTCCTTCCCCCTCACTCTGCACCAAGACATCCCTGCATGCAAGCAGTATGACAAAGGCAAAGTTGCACTGCAGTAAAACCTTCACTGACAGTGGCTAGTTTTGAAAGAATAAGGAGAAGTTGGGCTTTTCTGGCTTGTAGACAGCCAGCAGAAGAAAGTAAGAACTGTATTTTCTAATTTTCCCAAAAAAAAAAAAAAAAAAATAAAAGAAAAAATTTTTTTTTTATTTTAAAAAAAAAAAAAAAAAAAAAAAAAAAAAATATAAAAAAAAAAAAATTTTCTTCCTTTTTTTTTTTTTTTTTTTTTTTTTTTAAAAAAAAAACATCTTTTTTTTTTTGAT
>VUQJ01002938.1:10508-28689 GCA_015108635.1 Andinoacara biseriatus | reverse complement strand
TTTAAATTTTCCAAAAAAAAAAAAAAAAAAAATCAATGTAGAAAGTTTTCTTTGTCTTACAGCAAAAAGGCAAGACCCAAATGACATTACAGCTTTTATAATAAGGCAACCTCCAAAGCCTGTGATATAATATGTTATCATGAAATTTATGTGGAGGAGTCAAGCCGTTTCTGGCACTGTCATTTTTCCCTCTAATGGATGGAAGTGATATCTTTTCACTTAAAAAGTAACTTAACACCAGACTAGAAAGCAATGTTTCACTTTACCGTCTCACTGAAAGTTTTAACTGTGGGTAAGAAATCAAAAAGAAACTAAACTTTGATCCATACAATGAGGTGGTTCTGTTGTGCTCTAGAGGATATTTTGTTGACATTTTTTGGGTCAGCTTGGAGGGAAGTGTTACTTAAAATCAATAGAAAGCTGTTGGGAGTGATCATCTCTACCCTACCCTCATGATGCATTCCTGAGTAGTCTCAGTTTCAGTGCCCCCACCTACTTGACAAGTTTGAACAAGATGTGACTCATATGCTATGGCCTTCAAAGTTGCTGTGTTAATTGCTTGTCTGGACATAAAACAGTGGCAGGTAACAGTTTACAACTTAATTTACATGGGAAGCAGTTGGATACTTTGCTTTTATGCTAGAACAATCAATGTTTTACACCACTACCAGTTTACCTGGAGGTACAGGTCGGATAGTAAAGTACAATCCGAGAGGTCCACTTGGAGCCACCTACGTGGTTCCATCAGTTCCATTCATTTCCAATGCAGGACCCCAACATAACTGCTGGACCCAAAGCTGGAACTGCGTTGTTTGTAGTTTGGAGAGAAATTCACCAATGATTCGCACATCCCGATTGCAGATTTCAGGTTCTGTCCAACGTGATTTTCTTCCAACATAAAGTGCCCCACGTTTCACTATGTAATGCTGCACATTGTTGGGTTCTCCAGCCTGTTTGAATGTGGCAAAACAGCAGAACTGGCTCCACACCATCACCGTGCCCCACCATTGAAAATTTTACCAGATAACACCCCACAGTCTGCCATTATTATCTTCTCAGAGTAACTCAATTTATTCAATGCTTTTGACGATTGAGTTTCAAACCTGTTGAAACTTGAGTTACTTTTTAAAAGATACCAAAAAAATTGGACCAGTAACAGCATTAGCCTCTAAACAGTCCATCCAACCATCCATCCATTTTCTTCCACTCATTCCAATTCAAGGCTGTGGGGGGTGGAGCCTATCCCAGTTGTCATAGGGCAAGATTGCACAGTGTTGATCTTAATGTACATTTTAAACATTAAAAGTAGTCTATTAAGGTAGCATGCTTCCTTTAAATTGATTGACCAACACAGTACCCTGCAAAATGACTTGAATTAAATACAAAGTAACTTGTTTACCAGATGACCCAGCACTGTGTTAGTGTCCCTGGCCTGTTAATAAATAGTCACATGTCAAGTCTATCAGGTGTGAAAATGCCAATTTAAGAAATGCTATGTTAATTTTTGCTCACAATGCTGGAAATTCTTGACAGACTCTATGTTGCTTAAGCATGGTTGTTAAAACCCGCTGGTGTGTGCAACCCTTTAGTTTCAACTGTAACCCTAGTTTGATAAGAACTAATTGCTGTGTAATGCTATGCTATGTTGTATAATGTATGGCATGTGCACAGACTGTGCACTGCAACTAGCCAGTATAGAACTGCACCACTAAATATTACAGTAAATATATAAATATTACAACATCAGAGAGTTTCACATTTTCTTGGGAGTTATTGCTCTGTGTTAAGCCCTCTAGCAATCTGTCAGCAGCAGAACTCAGGGGCTTTCTCAAAAACAAACGAGAGCAACTTCTCAGTGCTGTCCACACTTTAGCAAATTCTTGCACTTGTCTTCTGCGTTTATGGGCTGAGCCGTGTTTTCTTCTGTATACATTATTGATATTTGAAAGTAAAGCTACTCTGGTGCAGTATGGAAAAACTGCATTCTGCCAAAGCAGCATTAATCTACACTTGTAAGAAGTAACACATGAAATTCAGAGCTCCACAGGCCTTTGAGTAAAAGCCCACTGAAAATCAACTTGTACGGTGAGATGTACTCCTTTAATGTTACAGTAAGTTCAGTTTGAATGTGCAAAAAACACGTCTGCAAAATTGTGATGCTTTTTTTGCTTTTGCATGACCATTTCCATAAATAAAGGACTTTACTTTAAGATTAACTCGGCACTGATAAAACATGACGGAGCATTACAATTTAGAGTTGTAAATAAAGGTCACACATAAAGGCACAATATTATGAGCCTGCTCGCCATAATGTACTTTAAAATAATGTAGTACTTTATGACTGTATCCCAACCATATTAATATAACTTAGGCCTACCCCAACAGTCCGGTTCTGCTTATTATTTCAAAGATTTTATCCACTTCTTGTAGCTCTTTCTCAATTTAAAATATTCATTATGTTTAGTGGCCAGTTTCAGATCCATTTTTTTTAGCTGTTTGCCCAGTTAGCTAACAATTTCAGCTTATTTGAAACCTAGCATAATTTTAGCTAGCTATTTCAACGGTTCACTAAGGATGTTTAGCTAGCAGTTTAATTTGTTTTTCCACGCTGTTAGCTAGCAGTTTCAGTACTTAAGCTAAACTTTTTTCCTAACAGTTTAAACAGTTCACAATTTTAACCCTTTCTTTTTTCTCATCAATATTTGAGCATACATTTATTTCTACAGCCTACCTATAACTCTTACTTTCAACTTTTTAAGTAAATCAATTTCAGTTTTTTTTATTATTATTATTTTTTATACCCATGCTACTGCAGAAGTACTCCATGTGTATGTACTTGTATATCTTTTGTGAATAACTGCTTTATAGGGGCTTGAGCTGTAGCTGCCTTGTCTATGTTTACAGTACACCCTAAACATGAATAAATCTATCAGATCTCAGATGTTACATTTGGTGTTTCTTTAAGACTCTTTCAGATCTCAGTTATGTAAGGGATATTGCAATGTTGTCTCTCCTGACCCTACTTTGACCTTGAAATTGATGTAAACTAATTTGGGCACATAAAGAGACCTGCGAGGTATTCTTTATCTGCTGGTATGATTTCTTCAATTGAGCCATTTTTAAAGGCTCTTTGCTGTGCTTCAGTGCTGCTGCTCCCACCTCCCCAAACTGTGCCAGCTATCTTATGCTCGTGTTCGTCTTCTCACTGAGAAACTTAGAAACGAGGAAACTGGAACCTCAGGTTTTACTTAATGTATTAAAAATGTTTTGCCTGAATAAATAAATCTTCTGTCTGTGTTATTTTATATCAGTTCCTCTCTGTTTTTCCATTGCTGATAGAAGAATGCTATGCTATTAAAATTGGAGAAAAAAAATGTTAGTGATGCATGAAAAACAGGAAAGTTCCTCATAACAACAAAGACAAAAACTGACTTCATTTTTCATGTGTTTAATACATAAAACATAAGATTTATCTAATGACATCAAAGCCTTCCTCGTGATCTTTTTTTAGCAGGCCAACATCGGCCTCTGCTCCTCTGCTCATTCTAGTGGATCTAATAAGAACCAATGAGGACTCGCTCTACTTCACAATGGTCTGCACACCTCCTCAAAAGAGCCAAGCCACAGTTTTTTTTTGCTGTCTCTGGCTCTATTAGGATGAGGAGTTTAAAGGCTCTTCAGATCACTTTAACTTTAGAGTTCAAGTTCAGTCTTCATGGCAATTCTCCAAATCCTGCTAGAGTTCTTTCCTGACTGCTAGTTATTTGCAGTTAATGGCATTCACCTCATCCCATATGTTCATTAAAAGCCGAGAATGAAAACAATTTGGATCCCTAGGCGTTACCTAGGGATCTGAATAGTTATCTAGTAACCACTGTTGCAGACAGTGAAGTGATATAATGAAGCCTCTTGCAGCCATACTGAGGAAGGCCTTTGGGCAATAACAGCTGTGAATGACAAAGTATTGTGATTTAGAGTGGGTTTTGGCCAGATAGCCTGCAGACACATCAGCATTTCAGTGACAGCAATCAATCAACATGATCAGACTGCAGTTATTGCCAAATTTACCAACATGAACACAAAAGAAGTCTGTTTTTCTCTACTTGTTGTTCATGATAAGACTTTTTTTGCACACACTGCTATAGCTCTTACTGGCACCAGATGTATTTTCCTGCAGAGTTTTGACACCAGGCTCCAAAGCTTCAGTTCTGCTCCACTCCCTGTTTAGCCCTTACTGTTTTCTTCTGATCTGTGATGTTTTCCTTTACGTTCTCTGTCTTGCTCTAATCTTGGCTCCTCTCTGATACTGCATTCTCTCATGTCCTTTGGTTTGTTCTCTAATCTTCGCACCGTTGATGTTCTCTGCATTCTTGCACTTTAGCGAATGTTTCATCTGAGCATTAGCATAAGCATTGTGGGGGAGGACCCTCCCCCACAAAATTTGGAGTGTCAAACACTTAATTTCATGCATTATTGTCACTCCTTATGCACCAATTTGTGCTTTTTTGCATGAATTCATGGTAGAAATGTGTTTATTTGTGTAAAGGAAAACTCAATTCAGGCAGCATGTGGTTAAACAATTACCGGAATGTAATACTGTGAGGCTGCCAAGCACCATCTACAGTGGAGGTGGAGGGATAATGACTTGGGCTTTGTATTATAACAACAGGATCTAGGCCTCTTGCAGTCATTGAGCTGACCATGGACTACTCTGTTTAGTATAGTATTCTAGTATTCAGATGTGAGGTCATCTGTTGAACAGCTAAAGCTTGGTCAAAACTGGGTCTTTCAACATAACAATGATCCCAAGCATGCCAGCAAATCTACAACAGAATGGCCTGTTGCAATAGAGATGCTGTGGCAAAATGTTAAGAGAGCTGTGCATGAACAAATGTGCATAAACCTCAATGAACTCAAACAACATTGTAAAGATGAGTGGGACAAAATTCCTCCACATCAATGTGAGACTAAGTTCTACAGAAAATGATTATTTCAAGTTATTGCTGCCAAAGGAGGTTCTACAAGCCACTGAATTATAAGGTGCTTTTCACAGGAGTGCATGGTTAATGTGGCTTGTGGAAAAGTCTGCAGTACTTTGTGTGTTCAGTAAGAAAAATGCTATTTAAAGTCCAGTTAACTCCATTCTTTAGCTGTGTCCAAATTCAGGGGCTGCATCCTTCGTAGGACCCGGCCTACGTAGACCAGGTCCTTCATAGCCCACGAAGACCGCAAAGGCTGGAAGTGAGCAGCAATGAAATTGGACGGTCTAGCCTTCGTACCTGCGTCACCTGCCCTCACCTCAACATCGCTCATATTGCCTAGCAACTGTGACAATGTGAAGCACAGCTGTGCTAAATAAACCAAACATCAACCATTAGAGATCATCTGAGTTAATTATATCTGTGTTTAACTTCCACTCAGCGGGGGTTTGAAAAGGATGTACCGGGAGTCGGGCGTTCTCACCGGGTATAGCAAGCCTCGATAGCCTGGTCAGCTGACAACTAGTGAGGCAAGCTGTTAGAGCAGTGGCAACGGACATATTCGAAAACGTCAGAGCACTTTTTGCAATTAAGCAATATCTTGATAGAATGAGCAGATGTTTGAGTTTTACATGTCTACATTCTCGCCTGAAAACATCTTAAAAGTTTATTTTGTGTCACAGAAATAGTCATATTTCAAAGTTTTTGGCTGCTATCCTCCGCCATTGTTGTTTTTGAGTTTTGATGCGCAATGAATCATGGGATATGGTTGGCCAGGAAGGATACACCCATCCTTCAAATTCGGGAAAAGAAGGACGCATTTGTTGACCACATTTGGAGGGGCCTTCGAATTTGGACAGCTTCCGTCGCCTCGCTGTGATGTGATCGGCCTACAAATGTGGCCTTTGAGGGATGCAGCCCCTGAATTTGGACACACCTGATATCTGAAGAATTTGCTTGCTCATATCAATGGGTCTTCCAAAATATACTCATTTACATTTCATACCAATCATATCCATCTTCTGAACAATATTTCCACATAAGGGCAAATCTGGTCTTCACGAATTCTCCAAAAGCTATAGCTGACTGAAAGCAAGGAAATTATCTTGAGATTAGTTCTGAAACTAGTAAGACCTTTCTAAACTCCAAAGACAAGCTCAAGCAGCTCACAACTTAGTTTTCAGACTTACACGCTGCTACCCCACATCCTACTTTTTCCTTCTGGCTCCTTCATGGTGCCCCATTCATCTGAGTAATGTCATAGTGTTTAAAAAGAGTCAGCCTGCCATGAGAAATGCACACATTGGAAATATTATGTCCTCTGCCACCACCCCCACCCCCCAGCTTCCTGCAACTATGCAGCTCCATGCAATATATTTTCTTTTAGTTAAACTTCCAGGAGGAAGAAAATATACCTCAACAACCCTCAGCCCATAAAAATGTTCTGGTCAGAATTTGTCTGCAAAATCCTTCGACTCCTATCTCTTCACAGTCCGTGACGCAGTAAACAAAAGTGGTGGAGACCAAATGCATTAGTGTAAGAGAAGTTATAACATAATCTGAAACTGTTATTTTTTTTTCTCCTTACTCCCACAGTGACCCCATTTAGGGAACGACTCAAAGCCATATTTTACTTCAATGAAAGCGTTTGGAGTTTGTCGCGGAGCAGATTTAAGAGGCTTCTTAATCACAGTGTGCTAAGCCTTGGGGACTCAATGTAGATAACAGCACCACACTGGGAGATTTTTTTCAGTTAAATGTTACAATATGAATCATCCATTTAACAGTCCTTTATTTCCTTTTTGTCCATTACCAGAACAAGGAGGGCCTTTCTATCAGCATTCCTTCCTACATCTGACTTTAAAGATGTCTTGGTACCTCGGTGGCTTATCTCATATGGTGCTGAGTCATGCATATAGTATACTGCTACAGCAAAAATAAAGAGGACACACCTCACTAACTTATAGATATGATTCATGAAAGCAGGCGAAGTGCATTTTTCTGGCTCTATCTCAGTCCACTCAACCCCACTGAGGGCAGCCGCTGAATAATGATCAGCTTCCATCTATAATATGTTCTTTTGCAGCCCTCCCAGTTGCAAGTGCTTTCTGGCAAGATGACAGCGGCGTCATCCGCAGGGCGTGCATGGTCATCCTCTAGCTTGATGAACATGAAAACCATATCAAACAAATGCCACAGCTGTCCAAACTGCCAGATCTACACCCTATTGATCACTCCAGGGAAGGGATTTGCCTGTTTTTGTCAGTAGCACCCCACCTCTTGTGTGTAAAATTGCTTAGCGTCACATGGGAGCTGCTCATTATCGCCAGAGTCATGTTTAATCACAGCACCTGGGGACTTAATGCCTTGCTTTTTGGCACTTGGTGAAAATGAGCACCCAAACCAGCTGTTTGTGTAACAACTACAGCACCACTGCAAAGACAAGAAAGGGAGGCGACTCAATGAATCCTGAGTAGAAATCTCTGGGATTTTTTTTCTTGTTGTTGCACTGATGCAAGTGCTCAGTTGAGGTTTATGATCATTTTAAATGCGTGGCTGGCATATGATTATTTTTTATTATGGCCACATGTGGCCATCTGCAGTTTTCTATGGGGCACAGTTGGCCTATTGTGAGCTCCAGAAGATTATCTTTGTAGACGGGCTGTGGTCAGCATAGCTGTAATATGGAAGCTTGTTTCCGCCACTAAAAAACAAACAAAAAAAATGTCATCCATAACTTGAAATTTGGAGTTAAGCTTCGCTGATGCAAAATTGTTTGATATATTTAAATTTGGATCTCTCTTATAATATCGCTGCTGCCTCCCAGGACCTAATCTAGCAGTAACCAAGGACCCCCCAGAGTCCTTTACTGTGAACTATGCCACAACACTGCAGACTACCCAGCTTAGTCTGCACCCATGGTCCATTAGAAACATGGAAGAATTCCAGAAATGTGAAATGTGTAGATTCAGCAATGTACATATGCAAATCTAAGATGAATTAAGATGTTACATTTAAGCTTTGAATTTCCCGTTTATCAAATACATGCTGAAAAGAATCTCCCATCTTCCTCTCCTGCCCTCACTTTTTCAAAATCTTTCTCCATCTCTGAGAATAAAATTATCACATATTAACATTTTTTTTTCCTTCCTTGGAAAATACAGCCACTGTTACTTTTGCTAGCCGACAGATTGGCCCACCGAAATCCACAGAAACAGTTTGTGTATCACATTTGTTGAGCTCTTTGAAATGTTGAAATTGAAATTAGCTGCCACTTCAAAAACATTAACGCGTTTATGCATGCTCCTCTGTAGCGCTAGCTAGATGCTGAAGTACCACGAACACAACTTTACTGAGATCTGAATCATGAACACGCGACAGGGATGAGATGGAAAAAAGCAGGACCATATGGTGGCTTCACTGTTTCTATGGCGTTAGCTAAAATGACCACCAGACTGCAGCACATGAAAACTGAACTCGCTTGACAGTATTTGTAAATTACCTATCAGATTTAATTAATTACCAGATTTAATTACTCATTAATCGAAGACACCAGAATGGAGCTCCAGATTGTTCCAGTCCTCTTTAACTCTTGGGTAATCTTATATTTGAGGTAACCCATATTAGACCGTCAATAGACGTTCTACAGTATCTGAAATCTGAAACATAGTGAAAGGGCATATTATAACCCAAACCATGTACTTTCCCTAATCCTAACAAAGAAGTTATCATCTGGCAAACTGTATTTCTGGAGAGTACCCTGCACGTCTTAAAGCGACACTAAAGGGTGCTCCACGCCTCAAAATTCCAGATGAGAAGAGGTTCTGACAAAGCATGAGTGTGTGTTGAGCTGGGAGTGAGAATGTGTTGCTAAGACAGCTTGTGAAGCCAGGATGTAGTCAGAGCTGCTAATTAATATGTCACCCCCAACAGTAGTGCTATCAACAGGTAGCACATGTTGATCAATCCACTGATCCACATGAGCCTATAACATGCACACAACTTGTTTCATATTCTTTTTTTGGAATAATTGGGCAGCAAATTAAGGTCACACTGTACCTCCAAAATTTAGAAATCTCCCTCTAGATCCAACGGATACTTTATACAGCTCTTAATTAAACAGAACGTTGTGTTAAATAAAAAAAAAAAGTGCTTTACTCAGCTCAAAATAACGTGCCAAAATTCACCTTGACTGCCTCAGATTTGCTGAATACTATTTTTATGCCACATTTTTCAAATCTCAATAGCCTTGAGTTTAGCTAACTTGCAAAAGCAATTTAGCTACATGTACTTTCTTGGAGCTGAAGTTTAATGGTCAACAAATTAAGGATTTACCGGCTGAACATGTGTGTGTGCAGGTTTATTACCGCGGTCAGCCACAGTGAGCGTGTTAACATTAGTGTAGTTGAACTGATGAAGTGAAGTCCGACTTTCCTGTACTTTCAGAACTTTAGGAAGTATGTAGCTTATAATGTTGCAAACATCAAATCAGGGAACCACAAAACTCCTTTTGTGAGAATCTGAGACAACACTACCCTGTTAAAATTCAAGCTCTACACAGCGGTGTACACAGTGTCCTACTGTACATGAGAGTGAACAAAAGTAATTGAAACACATTCAAAGTGTGCTTTTTAAGCTCAGGCTACATTTAATGTGCTAGAAACCGCGGTACCACCTGTGCTACAGCTACTAATGGAAACCCGAGTTTTGAGCCATGTGAAATCCTGACCAATTACCAAAAAAAAAAAAAAAAAAGGTTTTGATAGGTGAGAAGAGTGGTTTTGCCCTTTTCTCGGGCAGATAATGTAGCTTAAAGGTTGGTTGAGATGGGCAGGAGATTCGTTACCACACACGGGGGGGGCTTAATCATAGCATTCATAATAGGAACCTCATTTAGTTGCTTCAGGCAATTTCTGGGCTCTGTTGCCTTAGAACAATAATGCGTGAACAAGGAGCTCCCTTTGAAGGTGACATTTGGAGAAAAAAGGTTGCCGCAATGGCACCGCAGACTTTGATAAATTATTTTTCATCAGCGAGTAGCGCGCTCTGCACCTGTGCATGAGTCTAATGAAAGAAGAGAGGGCATTGTTGTTAGCCAAGCTCTCGTGTGTGTCTGTGTACTTTCGTCCGTGCACGTGTGTTCAAGCGTTCGAGCGTGTCGGTGTGAGTTCCAGTATTGTGTAACCCAAGGGACTCTGTGTTTGTCCTTTCAGTTTCCTACAAATGAGGAGAAGTTATTGACTCAGCACAGGAAACACAAAACATGAAATATGAGTGGAAAAAAACAACAAAGAAGATAGTCTTTAATAATTCCTTTATTTTTACCAAATCCAATTATCCACACATCTCGGATAAAAGTGCTGGGAAGAATCTTCCAAAGGCTTTACTGCAATACAGCACTGAGGCACAAAGTGTGTCAGAGTATGTATTATACATTGTAATGTTGCACTGACTACAAAAGCAGCTACAGTACTTTGGTCCTGGGATGTAAAAGAAAGCCAACAAGGCAATCATTGTCTCTTGAAAGCTGTCAGCGCTTAAGGCATCTACCCATCAACTGAACTCCTGCTGTGTTTTCTGCTGCAGGCGCTTATTTTCTCACAGCAATTCTTTTTTACCCACGGTCCCTCTCGAAAATGATGTCTGTGTGTCGCCGCGCGTACCTCATTGAGGCATTAAATGACAAGCTGGCAGCATCAAAACAGATTTGATCGTGCGCTGGAGGGACAGCGTTGAGTGCTTCAGAATGTGCTGATGCTCTGCTCGCACCATAAAGCTGCAGCAAAACAAAAGTCAAGAGATGAAGGGGGCTGGTGCCCGCCGCGGGATAGGAACTTCCCTGTGAGGATCACCCATGAAGCCCCCCCCCACCCATAACTTGCACTACGCTTGCCAGTTGCTGTTTAAATGCTGAGTATGGATGAATTTCATATCATCAATAGACAATGGGAATGTATTTTGTGTTACATATATTTATTTCCACTAACTTTAATCAGCTTAAGGTAATGAACTTCTGCCTTGCTGAAATTAAAGTAACCCTTAAAGCAGCAATAATTATTCACAACCCTAATAATCTGTATACAAAAGACAAAAAAAATGCCAGTTGTATAGAAGTTTATGGAAAAATATGACTTCGGTAAACCCTGATGGGATCATCGCTCGTTTCCAGTCATTAATTGTGGTACCTCTAATTGTAAGGACAGCTAAGGAGGGGGTGCTTTGCTTTTTGTGAGAAATCCTTCTGGCTTTATTTTGGTCTCCACTCCAAAATACCAGAGGAGAGTATTTTACTCATTCCCACACACAGCGATTTCACTATCACACGTGGTCACTGATCACGTTTTGTCCAAACATACTTTGACATCGTGAATGCAGGAGCCACGGTCAAACTGACCTAACCTGCTTTCACTCCCTCGTTGTTAGCAGTGTGTACTGGGTGTGTACTGGGTACACAGTCAGTAACTGAAGATTGCTGGTTGCTGTAACTAAACTATAAGTTGGGCTTTTTCAAGTTTCACAATCATCCGGCGTGTATCGGCCAGTGTTGGAAACACAAACACTTCCATGCAAACCTCGGGTGACCAAAGTTTGCAAGCAAAAGAGTCAGAAGGTTTTCAGTCACCTATCAGCAGCCAGGAGCCAACAGCAACCATTCGCCAGCTGATGGGGAACATGCATTTTGTTCACATTGTGTGACTGAGGCCGTAGCTGTCGTACCGCAGTTGGCTAATTGCTTACTTTGTCTTGCTGGTGTTCAGTGCTCTGCAGGTCACATAAATGCATCTTTTTTTTTCTAAGACAGCAGAAAATGCTCAGATTACTTACACTCATCAAAGGTTGTGGGCAGCATGACCAAAGCTTTGAAGATGCTAAAGCACTAAAGCAAAGGAGGGGGAGCAGAGTTTGCTGGAGCTTCCTGGATTTGTCACTAGCAACCGTCTTTTTTTTAATGTGTATTACATTCATTTCACCGATTGCTGATATAAAAAGCCTCAATTAAAGTTTAATCACTCTCTCCCTTCTTGTTTCACAGCCTAGCAATGCCGACCTAATGCAAGCAGCTGCAGTATGTTTGCACACTTATGATCTACACAGATTATTATTATTAGCAGAAAAGACATTTGCAAGAGCAAGCTGCACGGTCCTGTGTATAAGACATCCCTGACAAACTACTTCCTATCAAAACTGGCAGCAAGATAGCACAGCTGAATGAATCCCCATGTGACAAATTGCTTGTGTTTCCCTCCTAAATGTCACTGTCATGTAATGATGAAATGAATGAAAAATGTCTAAATGTCTCATGAAAGCCTTTAAACTGCATATTCAGTGCAATGGCCAAGTTGGGTCTTCTTGTCCCCTAGCAACTGAGCACTCTGGGAGGCAGTTGTGTGCTGACGCTGGTAAGGGAAGTTCACATTAGTTCCTGGATGTTGATTCCTTTTGTCCAATCTTTTTACAAGTCCTATACATAACATATTCACTGGATATTTCTTTAAAAAATGCATAGGCCGGGTGCTTAAAACAACCAGGGGGTTATTAATTATGAATACTGCTCCCCGTTGTTCCGTCCGGTGTCTCCCAAACAGTTGGCAGCAGCGTCTTAGTATAACAGGGCTGCCATTTTTTTTCTATTTCTTTTTTTTTTTAAAGACCCAGAGAGAGAGAGATAATCTTAGGAGGAACAGTGGAAAGAAGGTGGGACGGCAGCACAGGAGCTACATTTTCCAATCCGTGTGTGGAATGTTGAACGAGCAGGTGATAAATGGCATTTTGAGTCTGAAGTTCCGGCGACAAAAATCAATCAGCTGCACTGCACATCTTTACAGGAGAGAAGCTTCATATTTAATATCACCAGATATTTTTTTTTAAGAATCTGCCAATTTCAGATTAAGCCTTAAAATTAAAATGTGCATATATTTAGATGGAGGAAAAAAAGCAATAAAACTTTGTAGTCTTATTAAAAAGCAGGGGGAAGCAGAGAATTTTAAGCATTTACCAAGAAACAAGGTCGTTTTTTGTTTTTTTTTGTCATGATCAAAAAATTTGTCTTTACCTTAAAGGGCAGGTTCTGATCTGAGAGCTCTCTTGAAAAGAAAGTTATTGTATCCCTTGTGTGAAGTTTAGGTTTATAATAGGCCCTCATTAGCCAACAATCTGAGGTCAAATCGAGGGCTTCCGCCCTCATGATGTCAGGTATCGGGGCACCTTAACTTTTTCTCACTCGCTTCGTCAGTCAGAAGTGACATCTACAACATTTACATTCCCATTATTCCCATTATAAAAATGAATAGTAGGAAAACAGATTGAAAGCTGCCTGCTGTGCATCTTTCAGCACAATGAAAAGTTTGGCGAGCAGCAGCGAGAGGCTGTTTCTCAGCGATGGTTTGTTGCTGTGAGAAAAGCTGCTCACCAATAATATTTTTGTTTTTCAAAGACGGGAGGGGAAAAAAACCAAGCTGCTTGGTAAAAATGTCACGCGTGCTCGTATCTTCATTAAAGTGAATAAGTGATGAATCATCCTCATGCATGAGTCATAGTCTATCATCGCCTTGTTTTTGCATGATCCATGTTCATGGAGATGCAGAGAAGGAAAACAGAAACGTGTGGCATAAATTGGGATACTGACATCTGTACACTTGCCCAAAATTTAACAAAACATGTTTTCGTGAGAGCGTGTCTCATAAAGAGGAGCGAAGCCTGTGGTTCACAACCTCAACTCATTATCTCAGGAAAGCGAGCTTTGTTATCAGGAGGTAACAGAATAATTGGCCTGTTATCCTGATAATGGCATTAAAAAAAAAAAAAAATTCGAAGGCCGTTTGCTGATTCTGTGGCCAGGGGCCTCTCTTCGATTCAATACACTCAGGGGTTCTGCTGCTGAGACTTTGTCTGATCTGAGCAGCAATTTACTGATGTTAATATCACTGCGTAACTCCAATGATTTGGTGATTCTCTCATATCTTTACTAATTATGTTTTAACAAGTCAAAGGCAAAGTACACTTGCTGGCCATTTTGTTAGGTGCTGTTCAACTGCTTGTTAATGCAAATATCTAAGCAGCCAATCACATGGCAGAAACTCAGCGCTATTAGGCTTGTGGACATGGTTAAGGTGACCTGGTGAAGTTCAAAGCGAGGATCAGAAATGGGGAAGAAAGGTGATTAAACTGACTCGAATGTTTCATAGTTGTTGGTGCCAAATGGGCTGTTCCGAATTGCTGATGTACTTTTATTTTCCCACATTACCATCTGTAGGGTTTAAAGGGAATGGTCCCACAAAGAGAAAACATCCAGCAGTTCTCTGGGTGAAATTTTGGGGGATATTTTCCTGCCACACTTTGGTCCCCTTAGTACCAACTGAGCACCATTTAAATACCACGAAGAACCTGAGTGCTGTTGCTGAGTATGTCCATCTATTTATGATAACAGTGCCCATTTTCTGCCATATCTGTAGCATCTATGTGATGCTATCATGTCACTATGGAACAAAATCTCTGAGGAATGCTTCCAGCACCTTTTTGAATCTATGGCATGGAGTATTAAGTGGAGTATTAAGGTAGTTCTGAATGAAAAGGGGGAACCAAATCTGTAAGGTGCAAGGTGTGCCTAATAAAGTGGTTGGCGAGTGTATGCAAAACAGGACGTGAACATGTTGTAGCTCTACAGACTACATGTGTGTTGTCTTTTATTTCTGGTCCCGCTGCCCACATGTCGGCTCAGTTAATGATCTTATTAAAGCTACTGACTGAAGGGAATATTAATCAGTCATTATGCAATCATATTTTTTTTCTTCTCTTACTGTTCAGCAAACGTTAAAGATTAAGTTTAATTCAGTTGATCTTGGCCAAATGAAACACCAACATAACTTGAATTTCCCCCAATTATTCAGAGCTAACTAAGACAGAGCCCTTCAGAAACTTTCTCCAGCCTGTGACCGCAATAAGAATTTAATTTCTCAATCTGAACCCATATGCTCATTAAAATATATTACCACCATGAAGTATTTAGAGACCATATCTATAAGTTTGAGATGCACTGCCCCAGAGAAAATCCTCTTTTTTTGAAACTGGTGAACGAGGCTCGTTCTTCACTGTCAACCTGCTCAGTGCTGACTCTGATAAAACCCTTCCTGTGTCTACTAGTTTGTGTGTTTGAGAGCGATAGACGGGGAGCTGGAGTGTGTTGCACCCATACAGTTTCTTATCTGTACTTCACACGGGACAACTATAGCCAAAAGATGACTTCCCACTGCAGTAATTTATATTTGGAGTAAACCTTTTTGTCTTTCCATGTGTCTCTGCTGCACATGTTTGCGCGTAGAAAGACAGGGAGGTGGCCGCAACATTAGCAAGACGTGACGCTAATGACAACAGATACAACAACGATTTTAGATGTATGGAAGCTTTTAACTGATGTAGGCAGATGCTGAGATCTGCATATATGACGCTCACAAGTGTATGGGTCACAATTGTAATGTGTTTCAGGAATTATTTGGGAAAAGGGCAATGGAAACAGCAGTATTATGCTGAATTCAGGGAGGTGTAATTTTGTGGTTTCGCCACAAGGGGGGGGGGGAGCGCAAGTGCTGTGGGGCTTCCGGGCTTTAGACGAGGAAGAGCCTGCAGATCGTATGCTACTGATGTCTCCCGTCTCTATTTCTTTCCATGTGAAACAGACCCCAGCAGAGGTCTGTAACACATATCTGATTTGGTGGAAGTGGCTTGCAAAGTGGCTTGCAGGTGCACAGTAAATGTGGGCATGCTAAAGTAACACGGCAGAGAGAGGAGGAGCAACAACCCCCATATAGAAGAGATGCCAATGAACACAGATGCGACATTGCAGTCGAGTCAGACAAAGCATAAAAAAGGAGGAGTTGGGGTAGGCGTGGGTTGCAAAGTGGCTTGCAGTGCACAGCAGCTTAAATGGCACACTTTATATAAAATTTATCTCTTGGCTGTACTGAAGAGTATCAGCTGATAAGGGCCAGAATTGAGATCAGCCGATCTGCGGGGATTGTGGGTAAGTCATGAAAATGTGGATAGCTGTGATTGAAAGGAGAAGCATAAAATAATAAAAGAAAGGCACAGAACAGAGCGAGGGTGTCGGACTCACATTGATTCACAGCCCGGTTTGATCTCAAGTGAGCCAGACCAGTGAAACACTGCATCATATAACTATTAAAATAATATCTTAATGTTTCTGAATAATAGAAAAATGCCCCTTTTAGGTACAAGTATATTCTGAAAATGTCCAATATTTCTTTTCATTTACAATTTTCAGATAACAGTGGATCTAATAAGGGGCAAAATTACTTATTATTTGAATGACCTATCCAATGATCCATCCAACCCATCAAGATTCTGAAATACCGTTAACTTCCTGTTCATTTCATCTCCTGGGTAATAATGTATTTTATAGAAATGTTTCAATTATGCCTTTTTCAGCAGTGCTAATACTTTGCAAACCCATCTAATGACCGGAACTGGAACCTATGGCGGGCTACTTTTGCCCTACAGGCCGGATGGTTGACACTCCTGGAATGGGATGGGAGCAGAGGGGCGGAAAAAAGATAAAACTGCTCAGATAAATGGGAAGTAAGGAAGGTGACAGGTGTGCATGGGAGAGGGGAAAGAAAGATAAGCTAAGACCCCTAGAAAGGCCCTCATTTATAGACACACGCACTAAAAAAACACTTAGCCACAACTTGACCCCAGAGTCATGTTTACATTGAAGCCAGTAAAGCGGTGCCAGAGAAGGTCTGTACTTGGTCATGTTCATATTCCCTTCCCCATTAAACGACTAGTGGGGCCTTAAACGGCTGAATGCTTAATTTAGCTAAGGAAAGCAGAACTAATGTACACAGAACTATAAGAGGCTGAAAAGGACTGAAGCAAGAAGGTAAAAAAAGAAAAAAAAAGAAAAACAGAAAAGTCTGCCAACCTTCTGCATTGAGGCTTTCTGATGTTTGTCAGTAAACAGTAGCTTCAAACATGATTTTCCCTTAAAAATAAATACAGGAAAGAAACAGGATCACCTCATTGTCGAGCCGCTCAGAATGAGTGATCAAATAAGCTATTATTCAACACTTCTCGTGCTATAAATAGACATTACTTGTCATGTCCGGGATTTGATATTAAAACCCTTGAGATCGGGCTGTGAAGGCTGACAAAGAATCTGAATAAAGCCCAGAGAGGCGTTTTCAATAATACCCCATCAAACAGCCGTTCCTCTTTGAGGATTTTCTTTTTTATTTGTTTGTCTTTTTATCCCCCCCCCACCCCCCACCCCCCACCCCACCCCCAACAATAAAAAAACTGCAGTTACAGTTGACGAGCTGCTGTATTCATCATTTCTCATACTGCGTTGTGTCACTCGGAGGTGAGCAGCGTGGATAATCAAGCAAATCATGAGGCTGGAAGAGAGCAAGTTTTGTGCATTTGGGACCAGTGCTTCACTGCGTGTGTCTGCGTTCTCCTTATTATTTTGTTTTTTGGAGGTTTTTGTGTGTGTTTGTGTGTCTTCTCCTGTGGGTCATTTCTGGACTGCACGTACACTGCAGGGGGACAAAATTACACACAATGATGTCGAACATAAATGCTGAAATGTGAAGGCAAAAACATCATTTGTTTGTCATTTCCTCTGGCCAGTTTATGTTGTTCTCATTCGGCAATGCCTAAGGCGAGTGATGAATAGCTAACAGACTGGAGTGCATGTTTTCACCATGTTTATCTTTAGTGTTGGGAATATAAGCGAGGGCCCGGTTGTTGTACAAGTGGCCCCACTTTCACCATCCATAAATATAATTGTCAGTGGTCCCAGGGATCAATCATGACGTTAAAGAAATTTCCGAGGATCTACCTGGGACACATGCCTCAGAGGTGGGCACGAGGCTCCGGTTGGGATGTTTATTAGTCTCCTCAGAACCCAAAAAGCAACTACAAAATGTGTGGAATGAATTTGATGGCACCACCACTTGGGGAGAATTCACATAAATGCTACTGTATATTCCCAGAATAGACAATTGTTGTCTTATGGCTTCCAGAGCACGGTGCCATTCATATACTAACACAATGCATTCTAATCCTAGGGCGTTATACCACGTATTTCTGTCAGATCCCTGCTGGGTCTCCCTATTGTGCGCGCTACAGTAATGCTGGACACTGTGAGATAGCAACCCATGCAAAGACAGCTAAAAAGTCCATAT
>VUQJ01002938.1:0-10488 GCA_015108635.1 Andinoacara biseriatus | reverse complement strand
TGGGGGCCTTTTGTTTTTCCCCCCCCCCCCCCCTGCTGATTTGTAGCATTTTATCACTTTCTTTTCCCTTTCAGTTTAATGTCCTTGTTAGGTTTAGGCACTAAAAAGTCCTTGGCTGAGGCGAAGTGTGGGCAAAGGGCCAACCTGACTTGGATCAACTAAACAAAGGGACACAGTTTGAACAATTAAATAAAAAACATGCCACACATAGTGCTGAATTAAGTTAGCTCTCTGAATTTGGTACATATAACAGATTATAATAGATATAATAAATGTACAATTAAGAACTTACTTGTGTAACTATCTGAAACTTTAGTACCACTTCAGTACAGCTGCAACTGAGACCTTGCTGCTACATCATGAAATTGTGACCTCCAAGGTTAAATTATTAAGCACAAAGAAGAGATGTTGAACATCAGAACGGTGGCAAAAGCTAAAGCATGAATGCCATTGCTTGCACACAATAACTCAAAATTGTTGGGCTGTAGCCCTTTGAGACCTATAAGAGAACAAGTCCGCCAGACCATATCATTACACTTATACATGCTGTAGTACCATCGTGTGGAATAATTCAATTCACTATACATCAATAGAACCTTCAGAACTCTAATTATAATAATATTTATATAATTATATAATAATGTATGAAGGTAATCCATAGTAACTACATAAGGTAGCTAAAGATTTTTGCAAACCGATGAGAGGAAGCATACAGCGCTTTGGGACATGTTTATAAAACATTATGTTTTATATGGTTTTATACACAAAAAGTCTTATTGCTCTATTGTATGTGGTTGCATTTTTACCAGCATTTAAAAGCAGTTGGAACTGCTTTGGTTGGGAGCACCAGTTCTCCGGTGCTCCGGTAGGTCACAAAGGTTTAAGCCAATCAAATAATCAAAGACATAGGCGTTCCAACAGGGCAAGCAAAGCAATCAGTGCTTGCCCACTGAAATCTAAATAAAAAACAGACATCAATCAAAACACAATAACAAAATGATAGCAAAATCAAGGTGTAAGGCTGTTTTTCAGAGCTTGTGAGAAGCTGTTTTTGACTTTCTGTTACCACACATCACTGAGCTGAGAGGTGGGGGAGGAAGACCCCATGTGAGAGATGGCTGAAGAGCAGAAAAATCATATTTTATAGCATAAAACTTGTGAAACATGACAAAAATGTAAAACACAAACTTTAACTATGTTTTTTTTCTATTTTCAATATGGAAACGAGGGACAAGAAGTAAAGCTCAATCTTTGCAGATTTTCATGGTTTTCAGTATTGTTTTTGCTGGCTGTGTTTTTGATCTGGGAACATTGAAATACAACTTTTTTGATGAGATACTTTGGTTTTGCCAGAAGTGTCAGATGTTTTGTGAATATAGTTTATGCAAAATTGTGTTTTGTGTCTATTTTTGAGAAGGCTGGAAGGCTTCAAGTAATGTGTCCTAGCAGATGTGAAAAGCTACAATACACTACACACATTTCAGTTTGTATTGGATATGAAATTGCAGAGTAAAAGGGAAAGAGGCAAAACTCGATGTACTGTGCATGCAATGTGTATTGTAATTTTAGAAAGGAGTGAAGGTGTGTGTGCCTCCAGTAACTAAAGCCACTTTTATTGTATTTTCTGTGGCCTGTGTTTATGGAGCAGGACTATGCGGTGCAAAGCCTAATGTTTAGATCTTGTCATGTATTCAAGGAAGCTTTTCTTTATCAAAAAGCTGGCTACAGAGGCTCGAGGCTTTTTTCCTGTTTGATGTGAGAAGATTCACAAAAAATCGTTGATCCATTTAAAAAAAAAAAATCTGCTTCCATGTATTAGTGTAATATGAGAAGAAATGTGCCTACCTTTCTACAGTAAATAAGGAAATCAGGGCTAATTGGCCTCTGGTCAGTTCTTCAGCACTTTGTTCATATCTGTTTGATCTTTTGAAGCGGATATTATCTGATCATAGATTATATGCAGTAACACCCCATGCACCCAGTGTTACCCTGGTACTCTAGCTCAAGAGTCCAGTATACCCGTCACATTAAAGCGATGAGATCAACCTGCCTGAAAATTTACCAGAGCAAGATTCTAATCAATTTATAAAGGGCTGAGGTGAAGGCGATTTATCCAGTGGCTGTCTTCTACACAAAGCTCCCGCTGCCACCTTTTCAAAAGTACTTCTGACAGCTACACAAATGCTTAATGAAAACACTTTGGTTAATGACAGCTCACTTTTCAAATATAAAACTTCTTAGTTGCAGGATAGTTTCTAAGTTGTATACGTTTACTGCGAAGGGAATGATAATTTCAGAGTCTAGACCAACCACTTTCATCTGTCGACGTGACTTGAGCGTGCAAGCTGTAGCATGACATCACTGCGGAGAGGCTACTTTAGAGAAATTCTTGATTGGAACAAAATAAGCAGAGTAAAGCTTTACCATGTGTGCAGGCTGTTATGCAACGAGTAAACACAGGCGATTGTATTTCCTCAAATACTGACTTGAAAGCCAAGTTGGGGCATGTGGTGACTGTTCAGGTTAAAAATGACAAGTGTGAAACAAAGCATGAGGTTCACATGATTAATTCTGCCTCTTTTGTACTTGCCCATAAAATAATCTGTTTAGTTATTGTCTTTATGCAACAGAATGAATCCTAACAGTTTTGGCTCCCTTTCTGTTTCCCTGTGCATGATCCAAGTATGTGTCACAAAAGTAAATGCCCCTTAATTGGATTGGGTGTCAAAGAGCGGTGTTTGAGCACAGTCTTGCAAGACTGGCGGAACTTGAAGAGTTGGTTAAGTGGTTTCATCGGGCCAAGAAAAGAACAAAAAAAAATTAGTTTCTGTGGGTTTAATAAAAGTCCAGCTGTGACAAGTTGCAGCCCAGTGTGGCGAACGTGTCTCCTCACTATCTCTAAAACATGATCATGTCAGGAAGTAAGGACTCTTGTTTTCAGCTTGACCTGATATGTCCTGTTCTTTAGAAAAATTTTTCACATGAGCAAGAGCAGTAAAAGTTTTAAACCCAGAGACTTTTAAGGATTAGACCGTTCTTTTAAAGTGGAGGCATTTCATGCCAAATGGCCATTAGGCACTTTTTTCATTGTATTAGCTTAAATGCGTTTTATTGCAATTATTGCTGAGTTACCTCTATTGGCCTGTGGCGTAACTTTCCTGTGAAAGACCTTTGCTCATTAGTTTATACAGTAGTCTCAGTTGCTCATTTTGGGTCATACTGTATAAAACAGTTATTATTTTAATAAGTGGATTATCCAGGATATGCTCATTGGCTGCCTACTGTAAATAATATTGAGTTTCAAAACACCAGCATGGCAGCAGTAAACATGCTCATTTCAAGGCTTTGAAGCCACACCACGGTAGTTATGTACATTTTTTATACTTTCAAGTAATTTATTAGCTAAGAAAAATCCTGTTTTATCTAATAAAGCTCATGTGGCCAAACAGGAATTTAACTGCAGGAGAAAACCAGAGTCAGTATCAACAGGCAGTTCCATTCTTGGAAGGAGTTTCTGAATTTTTGCTATCAGACTCAGATCTGTCTTTTTTCTGGTTGATCGTAGCTAATGCTACTGTAGCGTCTTGCTAAAAGGAATGAATTGCAAGCTGTGTCATGAAGCATTATCTGGAGTGGTTGCCTTATTCTTCCAAAGGAAGAACTTAGCAGGCCATTTTTAATTTTCCACAGTCGTCTTTTAACCACTGCCTGATTAATGTAACATAGTTAAGTTACAGATATTGCAGCTGGCTAACTGCATCTTGCACTTTTATTACAGCAGAGGTCTAACTTGATGCTGTCATAGTGACAGTCAGGTATACAGAACATACCAAAGTCAGAGTCAGAGATACTTGATGTAACCTGCATGCTTTTTGCCTGCTGCAAGCCTTTATTTAAGGTCTTCAGGTGTCATTAATAGCAATGATTTTTTTTTTCCAGTAATTATGAATATGGAAGATTTTTAATGTCAATATTGCAATAATGCACTTCACAAATAATCTGCTGCTACAGTATAAGAAAGCAATTAAAGTTACAGTGCAGCTCGGAGTTCCTCTGAAAGCTGGAGCTTTGAAGAGGCTGAGCTACAAGAGCTAATAGTGCTTGCAGGCTCAAATACAGCGCAGCAGAGCAGAACGGCGCTGGCTGTCAAAAAGAAATTGGGCAGATAAGTTGCAAGTATTTGAAAACAAACACACCCCACCATAAACCCTCTTATACCCTCACAAATACCCCAGCTGTGCTGCTGTACATCCCTCCCCCATTTTTTCATTTCACGCTACACTTTCCAAGGTGTTGGTGGAGAGCTGCTGCGCACGGTCCAATTTTACACACTCTCTGTCCAGACTCTGGCTGCGTGATAATAAGTTCACTTCTTCCAGGGAATGATTGGAAAAGAAGAAGGTATAAAAAGCTGAAACAGAGGTGTGCAAATACCCTTACGAGCACATACAAGAGGGTATTAGCAGACACACAGGTGGCTAATGCTTTGGGGCTCCTTCATTCATCCTTATTCCTAAATGTCAGCCATCACACAGCCTGTGAATGCTTTCTCCCTCAGGGCTGCGTGAGCTGTGCTGGAGTGAAAAGTGTTTTCTCTCACCTTCTTTTCAGCCTCAACAAGACCTAAAATGTTTAAGTGCTTAATCCCAATTAATCTGGAGTTTACCGAAAGCCTTTATTACTCTACTGAATTAGCTTAGTGGTCTTAATCCCCTGACAATGAGCGGAGGCGTTAGCGTGCAACCGCGCTCGCATTCATAGACTTGTACTCGCTTTGCAGCTCAGGGACCAGTGTTTTTGGACTGAAAATGTAGAGAATTACTGTAATTTGATCAAGAAGAGCTTACTGTAGCTAAATCTAGATGTAAACATGCCAGTGGTCAAAGATGAGCAAATGCGTGCTTTTACCTGATATGAAATGACCCTTAAGTGACCTGCCATTACCTAAAATCTTTTTGTGATTCAACAAATAAAGACTTTTTTTTTTAGAAACAAAATAGACTGGATAATTGAGCAAGCATAGGGTTCACCTCTGACAGTAGAGACAGTAGTTTGAATGTTTATTCTGTCTCCAGCATTCAGTGTCAGCTACTCAACTTAAAATAGAAAGTACACTTTATTTTTTTCAAGTAAAATATGTTTATTCAAGTACACTACATGGATAAAGCCATTTGATATTATTAGAACTGATTTTGTTGCAATTTAAAAGAAAATATTGCATCTGTGACATACAGTCCAAAGCACAACCTGCCTTTATAAACATTTGAGAAAGAATGGGACATTCTCAGGAGCTCACCGAATGTGTGGCTGCAACTTCTCAGTTCCTAGCATTTCTTCTCTCCTAGATATTTCAACTGC
Organism: Andinoacara biseriatus; assembly: GCA_015108635.1. Lineage (NCBI taxonomy): Eukaryota > Metazoa > Chordata > Actinopteri > Cichliformes > Cichlidae > Andinoacara > Andinoacara biseriatus. Next base: position 5,130 of record VUQJ01002938.1, on the reverse strand, counting down.
AGTATTATGCAGTATTATGTGGTATTATTGCAAAGTGGAAGTGTTCAGGAACCACAACCATGAGCCACAAAGTATCCGGCCGTGTAAAGTTGCAGAGTGCCGTCACCAAGTGCTGAGGCGCATAGTGCGTAAAATGGCAATGCTGAGTTTCAAACCTCACCTGGCATTAACAGCAGCACAGAAACTGTGTACCGGGTGCTTCCCAGCATGGATTTCAATGGCTGAGCAGCTTCTTCTAAGGTGTAGTCATGGGTGGATCATCCAGTGGACAAACTGAGCAAGTGGCCTGAGGTCCCACGCACGAGTGGTGCCCATCGAAAAGGCAACAGAGTCTTAGTAGTTGAGGCTCACGTCCTCCGAGCAGCCAGCTTGGTTCACCATGAGATTGTTGTGGAAGCGAGTCCCGATTAACTCAGCCCCCCACCCCCCACCCCCTTGGCCTTCTGAATATCCCTTCCTCTGCTGATAGTTCAAGGACAACAAAACATTTGTGCCCAGGGGTCTGCACTTTGATGATCTAGTAGTGGGTGTAATACTATGTCGGTGGCTCAGTTTAGTAGTTTTTTGTAAGGGGCAAGAATAGAAATATTCACTATATTTACCACTTTCTTTGGCAGAATTTACACAGATGTGTTGCTTAAAGGTTTGATGGTGGGCATTCTGACATCTGGAGGGTATTTTTGCTATGACACAATTGTCATAGCAACAGTAACCAGACATCACAAGTTCGAATTAGCTAAGACGCCCTCCCGCTGGATGTTGTACATACGACTGCATTATAAATGAACTCAACCAATTATGGCATTGATGCAAAGTATAACATTCGCTGCTCCGTCTGGGGAGAGCCCTAATGGCGTCAATATTAGCATCACAACAGAATGTGCAATAAGATGGACCTCACCTCCATATGGGGTCATGTTAATTGCCCATACTGCTGCCACTGTCAGCAGGCAGCAGAAGAATACTGCCGCCATGAATGGTGGCACAGCTAGATGAGGGAACACACAAATTGGCTGTCATCTCCATTAGAGGGGCCCGTCTGCCCAGGCTTGATCCCTGTGAGCCTTTGATTGGTTGCTTTGCTTCAGAAAGTTTGCATCAGCTGCAAGTTTTCAGTTTTGACCCGGCTGCTTGTTTCATGTTGTTTTTGTTTCATTGTTTGTTTGTTTTTAACTGCTTTTCTCCTGACCGGCAGCTTGAATATAACTTTTAAAAAGCTCCGAATTATCATTTTTTTCAGCCCTGATTGAAAGTCGGTAATTTCCACAGGTCTCCGTACCCCAGCGGATAAAAATGGATGGTTTGTAACGGTTCAGCAGAAAAAGTCACAGCTCAAAGTGACGCCGTCATGGCACCTGCAACTTAGATCTCTGAATGGAGACAGAGGCGAACAGCAGCAAATTTGCAAAGAAAACAAAAAAGTAATACTTGGAATCGTTAATTTGATGTTCCTCGAGCAATATATAAGACCACTCAGTTTGAGTTTTCACCCATATTTGATGGGTGAAAACTCAAACGTGATTCGTGATGCTGCTATAGCTCACCTGGCTGAGCAGGTGGCTCATATATTGAAGGCTATAGTCCTCATTGCAGGCGCCTGGGGTTGAGTCTGCCCCATTTCCTGTGTGTCATTCCCCCCCCATAAAATATGAGGAACAATGGTAGAATGGAAGAAAATTACTGCCCAAATTAATATTTACACTTAGATGGCTCTAAAATGTAGCGTGATTAAAATTGCTGAATAAATCACCCCAGAATAAACGCAGCTGACTGAGCTCTTAATATCCTGGATTGCATTAAAAAAAAAAAAAAAATTATTACAATACATGGAATTTTTCTCCAGGTAATGAGCAGTGAGTCACAGATTAGTTAGAAAATAACCTCCTCAGCCCCGGAAGACCCACGCGCATACACAAAAGCGCACCCCTCCTGTATAATCTTCTGCTCTCAAATGATAATTAACAATTTAGTGTCACAGCATATAATTGCAGATGAGGGGAATTAATCACATTATCTCAATTTCATAGTGGCTCAGAAGAGTCCAAACAAAGACGCGCTTACTTGTGCAGCGTTTGAGTTCCTGTTTATAACTTATTTTTAATCCCTGCAGCAGGAGCGCTTATTCACCCTTCATCATTTATTAAACCTTGTTTACTGTAGAGCTCCATTTGAATTATCGGGGCTTTATGTTTCTTGTTGAGGACAGTTTGACATTAGCTGAGACATCAAGAAAGAATTGATGCTCTTATGATCGCGTTAATTTCCACCCATCCAACCTGCTCCGCCCAACCACGCCACCTGTCTGGATGCTGAAAGCTGCGATCAATCTTTGATTGGATTCAACAAAAGATGCACACATTTTGAATTTGAGGGAATTTTTTTGGCTCAGTGCTAAAGTAAATCCCTTAACCTAAGTTTCTTTGCCTGGTCAGTGACGTTCAGCAGAAGCAAACACCCCTCCTCGAGATGATGAACAAGTCAAACCGTTTCCACGTCAGCGTCCACGCGCGCTCACAGGCGCGGCCGGAAACACATTAACATTTTATTTTGTGTGCAGAACAAAATTTGGTGTCGCATTTGAAAGTAACTCTCCGCAGGTAGCTCATTGTAAAGATAAGGTCATACGGAGAGTAAGTTCAGCACCTCTCAGCTGGAGTGTGTGTGTGTGTTTGTGTATTTGTGTGTAAACTAATATTATTAAAACTCCAAAGTTGGTGAGTGCTAATCTGGAGTGTCCAGATGCCTTGGCCTGTGTAATCATGTGATTTGTTGTGATTTGCAAGGATGCACTTTGAATAAATTGCATCACGGGAAATGGCATAACCACATTTTTTAAATTAGAGGTTGAACTGCGCTCACACACAGAGAAATAAGCAAAGCTGTGATTGACACATTAACTGCTGATGCCGAAACACGCTGTTCACTTTCAGCACACGGAATAAGTCCGTCTGTTAATGTGACATCCTGAGATGTTTCATCTGCGCTTTCCCAAATAAATCAAACGGTCCAAATCACATCTGAGTCATAAAACAAAGGCCTGCAGGCTTCCTGGTGGCTCAGCTGGCATCCGCACGTGACGTTCCGAGTTTTAAATCCGGCAAACAACTGGGAAGCCCGTGGTCAGTGAGAGCAGGAAAGTAGGACAAAGCGCCACAGATATGCACGCGCTCTGCAGAGAAATGTTAAAAGAGCTCGGAGAACTTGTTTTCTCCAACATTCTATTAAGACTTTCCAAGTCAGCCCCCCCCCCACACACACACACACACACACACACTGGGATTAACAAGCGGAAGTATTTTTATTTACTTATTTATTTATTTATTTTATTTAGCCCAGAGTTGGCTTCTAAAGTTCAACCTATAATGAAAAGTTCATCAGAGTTTTGTGAGCTGCAGAAAACCGAAACCTCCAGAACTCTGAAAATAACTGAAGATAATTCACAATGAGAAATATGCAAATTATCCTTTTTTTTTTTTTAATTCTGAAAAAAATATGTGGGGAATTATTTTTCTCAGGGCAGATTTTCTGTCACGGTCAGTCAAATTTATTTATTTATTTTTTATTAATTTAGCACACCCACTTTTTTTCATCAAGAGATACAAACAGATGCTAATTTGCAAATTACCTTAAAAAATGCATTTATACACATGGTTTACTTCTCTTATGAGTTTCAGTTTATGCAATTTTTTTGCCCCAAACTTTGCATATTTGCATATTTGCACTGGTGGATTGTGGGCTAAAACGGCACGTATAAGAACGTGGGTCAGGCCGCCTTTCCCCTCACATTTTAGTGACTCAGGTACCGTTGTTAAATTCATTTTTCAGATGATGATGATTATCATTTTTTGCAGAATGAAGAGGGAAAAAAAGGAAAATTTAAAAAAAGCCAAGTGATAGAAATCTGTATCTGGGGCTTTAACATATGACTGCCAATCGGAAAGGGTTTTTTGTTGTTGTTGTTGTTGTTGTTGTTGTGTGTCTTGAAGTCATATTTTTACACTTTAATTGATTTTTCAAAATCAAATCTTTCCGCCACAGTTCAAATTTTATTTCTCTATTTAGCTGAGGTTTTAAGAAACTCTGTTTCCCCTTCTTGGCACCAACTGTCCTGTATTGGGATTTTACCAAACAACACTAGGTTTGTGGTTTATGCCCTCATTACTGTGCTGGGGTTTAGGGCATCAATGCTAATTGGTTTATTTTAGGAAAACATCGTGATTTCAGACAAAATTCACCCTTTACCAACCTCGGCTTCCTTTCACAAGAGAACATTTTCCTTGTTATTCTACCACTTCCTTGTTCTCCTGGGTTGTATATCCCACAACACTGACAGTATTTGCCGTTGGTTTCAGATACTGCGGCCGAGCACCTGACAAAGCATCAGTTGAGTTGGCAGTGAGACATTATTTATACATAAATAAACCAATGACACTATAATATACTTTTAAACAGTACACCGGGTACACACTAGTCGTAACATAATGGTGCATTTTAAGGCAACAGAGCTGCTTTTACATAAAGGGGTTCTCAAGCAGTTTAAGTGTTGCACTCACAAAAAAAGTTGAGAGACACCAAAATGTTGAAAGTCATCTCAGTAAATATGATAACTGTAAGTCTCTTACTGTATATAGAAAAGCTTTTCACACTCTGGCACGCTCTCAGGGTCACAAAAGGTATTATACAACTTGCCGAATGAGTGCTGAGTAAACTTCTTATGTGAAATTGGTGACATGCCCCATAAAAGAAGTGGGTTTTCCAGTGCTGCGAGTTAGCATCCAATGGGAAAACGCTGTGCTGATATTGGTTACATAGATTCAGATCATATTCAATTAGACTATTTTACTGTATGGTTTGACTTCCAATATGTGATCTCATATTAAGGATTTAATATCCAGCTTTTGCTTTAGCAAAAAAACTCTGGAATAATCAGAGATTATACATGAACAGCTCCTTTGTTGTGCAGGGAAACATGCATCAGCAGTAGCAGCAATTACAATACTATTTAAAGAAATTATAACAAGGTTATTTATAGCTCCCAATACGGCCATTGGGATTCCTCTATAAAGACAGGTCAGCAGTTGTCGGCAGCTGCGGCTCAGGTCCTCAGATATGCTGCATTTTACTAAATGA